>PVJA010042077.1:0-17506 GCA_004027025.1 Myocastor coypus | reverse complement strand
GGTGTGAGTTCAAGACCAGCCTGGGCTACAAAAGTAAGCTCAAGACCAGCCTGAAAGCCGGGTGTGGTGGCTCACGCCTGTAATCCCAGCACTTGGGAGGCTGAGACAGGAGGATCAGTATGAGTTCGAGAACAGCCTGGGCTACAAAAGTGAGCTCAAGGCCAGTCTTAACTGCATAGTGAGACCCTGTCTCAAAAAGACAAAAAAAAAAAAAATATATATATATATACATATATATATATATATATATATATTTATAAAATGTTATATATATACATATATATATATATATATATATATACATATACATATAAATGTTAGGCCTACTGTTTTGTTTATTGAACGAAGTTGCAGACTCACTGGCCGCTGGTCTCAGAAGCCTTTGTCCCTCTGAGACAAACATCTCTGGGAAAGCCCTTTGGGTTCATTTCTGTTATGTCTCAAGCTGCTGCTTGGCCAATCTTCACTCGCTGTGGCTGGATCTCATCAGATGACTCCTTCCTTGTCACTTAAGTCTGGTGGTGTTTAATCTCAGATTGCTGAGGGTTTTTTTTTTTTTTTTAACTGTGGCCAGCTCAGCCTGCTCTGGGGGTGGAGCTGGCACAGCATGTGGTGCCGGGTCCCTGCAGTTGCCTAACCTTGCCTAAGTAGGTGCTTTAGACCACTGAGGCATCTCAATGGCCCCTGCTGAGGAGGTATTGGTTCAAAAGACTTCTCACTATGAAGCACATGAAGAGGGAAGCAAATGCCGGATCCCCCCAGCTTAACAGTTGAAAGTTCCCCCTTGGCAGGGTATGGTGGGGCATGCCTCAGTCCAGGAGACTATTGCAGGGGGATCGAGAGTTTGCGCCCAATCTGGGCAAATAGCAATTTAGAGAGATCATATCTCAAAATATAAAAGGCTGGGATGTAGCTCAGCGGGAGGGTCAGAGGTTCAATCCTGATCCCAGAAGAATCTCTATCACATTCATTAACATAGCCTGCTTTGAGCAATAAATTTGATCATCCTATCAGTGCTAAGGAAGACATTAAGAGAGAGAGATTTTTAGAGAGCCACTCAATTTGAGGACCACCATTTTCTCTGCCCCTGAATCCTGGCTTGTGTGAACCTTTCTCACACTTGGTGACAAATGCTGTTATTTCTCCTGTGAGAATTCCAGCTCTATTACTTCCTAATTGGCACAGTCATTCAGGTCTTTTCAGACTGCTGGCCTGTGCATACTTTAGCGGTACTCTTAACTGCCCACTGCAAATGGTTCGATTCCAATATTCATTTCAGAGCAAGAGAAAAATAAATGTGAATGAGATTCATCCTCAGTGAAGGGGGCGACAGTCTCTTCATTCACAGATCATTTCCCTCCTCACCGGCTTTCTAAAGAGCCACCTCAGGACTCCTGGATTTCCCTTCGGAGAGCAAGACGGCAGCCGTTGCCTTGGAAACCTGCCCAGAGGCCTGCATCAGGGGACTTCACTGGTCCTGTTTCCCTGGCTGACATCCAACACTGACTAATTCAGGTTCGGGGTGGTTATGGCTTTGCTTGGGGGGTACAGTGACAGAAGGGAGAGGAGAGTACTTGAGCAAGCAAAGCACCTGTCTCACTGCCAACACACACACAAAAAAACCCACAGACGCAGTTCAGTAATTAAGATGCTTCACAAAACACTGCCTACCAGAGACGCTGTCAAACAAAGTACTCATGTGCACTTGCATGAATTCTATTCAGAATTGCAGGAGCTGCTTCCAAAGCTGCCAACCACCCAAACCACGCTTTGCAGCAGCAGCAAGGTACGACGGGTGGCATTTCTACTTTATGTCTCCTTGTGGTCTTCGGGCTCCAAAGGGCAGAACTGCAGTGTCCATCCGAGTACAGATGCTCGGTATGACGCTCTACTACCTACTGATCAAAGTTTCTATTTCAGACAGCCACAGGAACACAGGTGCGCAATCCCAGCACTAAAGAGGCTGAGGCAGGCGGACTGACGTGAGTTGGAGACCAGCCTATGCTGCATAGTAAGTTTAAGACCAGCCTGAACTACATATTGAGGCCCTGTCTCAAAAAAATAAAACAAAACAAAGATTTCCATTTCAAATCAATACACATTGAGCATTCCTTAACCAAAGTCTTGGGCAAGAGAGCCCAGTCTAGCCTGAGATCCCTCAGTGTTCCATACACAAATCTAACACATAGCCTAAGGGTAATTTACACAATGTTTTTCTTGTGGCCTTGTTGACCATGACACACTACATGAGGTTGGGTATGGAATTTCCACACCGTCTTAACTACACACAGACCCTGTCTCCAAAAAATAGATAAATACATTTTTCAACTTTCAGCAAATACGAGTGTAGAGTTTTCTCTCGGTGTCCATGGGTAACTGGCTTCAGGACACCAAGATCCACTCAAATCCTTTGTATAAAACGACATATTTGCTTATAATCTATACACATCCTGTCCTACATTCTAAATCCCCTTTCAATTATTTCTAATACCTAATACAATGTAAGTGCTATATAACTAGTTGAGCTGTGCTATTTGAGGAATAATGACCAAGAAAGAGCAGGGACATTCAGGATAAACGCGAATCTTAAAAAAAAAAAAAAAAAAAAAAAAAAAAAAAAAAAAAAAAAAAAAAAAAAAGTTTTGCAGCATGTTTTATTGACTTTAGGGATGGGGAACCCCAGGTTGGCGTCAGTGGGGGTGGGGGTGGGGCTGGAATTGTCTTTATTCAAAGTTTTGGGGAAATCTGAATAATGTGCCTTGGAAGGAACGGCCGTCTTGAAGCAAAGTTTTGGAAGAAATCTTGGGCAGTAACACCGGCTGGGGCCAACAGGGGCTGGGCGGGCTCCAGGAGAGCCAGGCGTTGCTGGAGACGATCAGAAACCCCGCTGCGCCAACGCCAGAGGCGCCTCCCCTTCCATTGAGCGCAAAATCACTCGGAGTCGGATACCGAGGGGGCGGGGCTCCCGTGCACCTGAGTGAGGAAACCTAGGAAGCAACTGAAAGAGAAACCATAATTAACTTCCCCTGCAAGAGCTGAGTCTCCAGGGAGAATTGTTAGCAGGAGCGTGGGTGTCGACGATTTTAGGAAGCAGCACCCAACAGCCTAAACTGCTGGCAATCTGGTGGGGGCGACGGGCTGGAGGGTGACTTAGTGTGATGCAGGAGCTTGGTTAGGAAATGGTGTTGGGAATAACCTGCCTTCCGAAAGGGGTGGGAGTGAGGATCCTGCAGCCATTCAGTTTGCCTGCGTGGCTGGGTCCTGCGGACAGGATGAATGTTTACGCGGTGAAACGCGACCCCTCGTGGTCTGATTCAAAAGAGAAATAAAACACCTAAACCACAGCCTCAGTGAGATAATCTGTATGGCATCTGTGGTGCTGACAAACTGACCGCCGTTCTCTGGGGAATTACAACGTTGCCACCGTGCTTGCCCTCGAAAGGAGCTTCCCGCTCTGGAGAGCTGAGCAGCACAGTCTCAGCTTGAATATGGGGTCTCGAGGGCTTGAAGTTCCAGTTGTGCAGCCAGGGTGGGGCCTGGAGTCCCCAGGTGATGTCCAGCCTCAAAGCTGCTGGACACCTCTCCACCTCCACACCTGTTGGCTCCTGTTTCCCTCCAGCTGTGTTCCAGTCCCTTCTCTTCCTGGACATTGAGCATCTTGGAACACCTGTGGGTCTTCAGGAAGCTCAGGGCCTCTCCATCAGGGATGGTTCATCTCTTATCTTTTGTTTTGTTTATTCTTGTTGTTTTGGTGTTTTTGAGACATGGTCTAGCTATGCAGTTCAGGCTGGCCCCGGATTCACTTTGTAGCCCAGGCTGGTCTAGAACTCATGGATCCATGGACCCTCCTGCCTCATCCTCCCAAGAGCTAGAATAACAGGCATGCACTGCCACGCCTAGTCTTGTTTTGAGACAGGGTCTCACTGTGTAATTCAGGCTGGCCTTGCTATGTAGCCCAGTCTGGTCTTCAATTTATGGAGGTCCTCCTGCCTCAGCCTCCCTAGGGCTGGAGTTATTGGTATGTCACCATAGTTGGATGTGATGGTTCATCTTGACTGTGAACCTGACTGAATTAAGAGTCACCTAGTGAAGGTGCTAAGACTAAGCTCATCAGTGGCTCTTCCCATGGATGGGAGCAGAGCAGAGTGACCTCTTAGGAGTTGGGGTCTGCTTGGAGAAAGCAGTGGTCATTGGGGGTGTGCCTTGGAAGTGTACCCCTTCTCTTGGGCCCTCTCCTTGGCCTTTCTGCTTCTGGTGGTGAAGAGCTCTCCCCCACCAGGCCCTTTGGCTGTGAGGTCTCTACCTTGGAGCCAGGTGACCATGGACCACACCCTCTGAAGCTGTGAGCCAGAGAAATCTCCCCTCCCTTGGGTAGTTCAGGTGTTCTGTCCCAGCACTGGAAAGAAGACGAATGTACCCCCACACGAACTCCAGACTGAGATCATTTGTCTTCTGAGAAAGAGTGCCCCTCTGGATGGCACAGCTCATTCAGGTGGGCATCTGCTAGCTGTGCATTATGAACCTCACACTGACAAAAGCCAAGGTTGGAGCCAGGTGTAATAGTGCACAGCTGTAGCCCCAGCATTCAGGAGACTAGGACAAGAAGATTGGGAGCCAGAGGTCAGCCTGGGATACGCAGTGAGATCAAGACCACCCTGGACTACACAGGGAAACCATATGTCAAAAGGGGGTGAGGTTTTTTCCCTGGTGTTGGTATTCTCCACTGGAAGAGGCAGATCACCAAACTCACTCCCTTCAAACCTAGTAGTGGTCACCAGGCCTGCCTGCTAGCCCCACCCCCAGGGCACGCTGAGACTACAGTTGAGACCGTGTAGAGGCGCCTGTAATATTAGCTCTTGGGAGGCTCTAAATAGGTGGATTAGTGAGTGGCTGAGCAGAATTGGCACTCACACAACACATGCAGATCCCAGTGTCTTATTTCGAATGGCGAAGTCACATTTACACTCAAGAATACATCACATTTGGTTGAAAATAAATTTTAATACAAGGGTATTTTTAACTTTGTGTAGGAGGAGAAAGGTAGAATAGACATGACAGTAAAATGCTCACAGGTGGATAATTATACATGCAAGTGAGTTCAATTTGGTAATTTTTTTCTTGACTTCCTATTTACATACTTTCAATTTTATACTAACCTCATACCATCACTGTGGTTGCTGGTAGTTTTTTATTCTATGTCAGTTCTGGAATATTGAAAGCAACTTAGAACATTTTGATATAATCCATTTTCTTAACTGTAAGAATCAATTTTTTGGATTGTTTTACTCTTATAACTGGTCTGTAAGGGATAAAAATTGTTCTCACTTAAAAATCCCTGGGCACAATGGCACATACCTATAACCCTATGCCCTGGGAGACTGGGACAGGAGGATCACTGTGAATTTGAGGGCAGTCTCAAGTACACAGTGAGTTCAAGAACAGCCTGAACTAGTGAGACCCTGCCTCAAAAAACCCAAAAGTTAGAAACTATCATTGTTTCTATCCAATACACAAGTCCCACAACATGGGTGTTAGTAGAAAAACTTCCTAGACTTAAAAGAAAAAGTTCCCACAAACTAAATACAAAATCAAAGTAAGGAGGCAAAAGGAACCTCCAGAACTAATCTAGGATGAGGACGGGGCAGGGATTCCAGCTGAGAAATCACCAAGGTCATCCTGGAGGAAGCACCACTGTACTGGGGCCTTGAAGGACAAGGAATTGTTATATGGCAGAGGAGCAAGTGTGAGATGATCAGGCTAGCAAACCCTAAGCACCAGCTGGGACGAGTGTGAGTTAGAGCCACAAAGGCATCAAAGACCAGGCCAAGGTGCCAAGTTTCAGATGGAGAACTGCACTGGGGGCAGTGGAGTGATGCCAGGTGTGGGCAGCCTAACAAGAGGCTGTGTGCTGGGTTGGGCAGTAGCAGACTAAGTCATACAAATGATGACCTGGGAGACCATGAGGCTACAGGGAACCCAACTGAGGCACTGGGGCAAGGCTCCCTGAGTGGCTGACGTGACCCCAGGGCAGAAGAGTGAAGTCCTTGGGAACTCAGGACACACAGGAAGGGACAGGGCTGTGGGGGTTGAGGAGGAAGCAATCAGTTCTACCAAGAGAGAACACATCACCTGTGCACGGGCCACATGGGGGACAGGTGTCTGGATAGCTGGAAACTCGGATCCAGGGGCTGTGGAAACTCTAGACACAGGGATGAACACCGCAGACATGGCAGGGAAGGAGTGACAGACTGCAGACAGAACCTGGGCAAGGGTGGAACACAGGGCCGGCAGGACAGGCAGGCGGTGTGGCTGCACCATGAATGCTGTTACCACACTAGAGCAGCCCCAGGGTGACACGCTCCACCCCCGCATATTTCATCACACCCTGCCAAGAAACAGACAATCCAAAAGAAATGTTTCAAAAGAGTTCCAGTGCCTATATCCCAGTGCTTAGGAGGCTGAAAACAGGAGAATCAGTATGAGTCTGATCTGTGTAGTGAGAACCTATAGAGGCTGTACTAAATACATTTAAAAAAAAAAAATGTTCCATTTTAAACTGTTGCAAATTTTTAGGGCACCAAACAGCACACGTAGGAACTCACTGGTGTTGCGAGCACAAAAAGCCTAGGTTACGTGATCAATAGCAGGTGCTGAGGTCATGCTTGAGAAGGGTTGGTGTGGTTAGGCATATAGCAACAGGGTGAGGTAGCTGGACGATGGATGGATTTCTTGTTTCAGAACTTTTGTTTATTTTTATGGCTGGCTCAGCCTGCCCTGAGGGCAGGGCTGGCGCAGCATGTGGTGCCAGGGATCGAACCGCGGTCCCTGCAGCCGCCTAAGCCTTCCTAAGCAGGCACTTTTAGACCACTGAGCCATCCTGCCGGGCCCGATGGATGGATTTCTGACTCCAAGAGACCTGAACTTGCTTGTAAGTCAAGACAGAGAAGCAGAGCAGATGAAGGCTCTGGATGTGAAGAGATATGGGACTTAGCAATACTCACTCATGTCAGCCGACAATGAATGAGCTCTTTTATTTTTATTCTGAGGCAGGAAGGGGCTAGCTAAGTCACCCAGGCTGTGTACAAGGATGCGCTCCTCTTGCCATGGCCTCACTGAGGCAGCTAAGTGAAGGAACTCTTACTGGTTGACATGCTTCCTTTTGTTGCAGGCTGGAAACTAAAATCCTTGCTCTCAAACTGGCCTCAAGTGGGGAGAAAGCAAACTAGCAAATAGATGTAAAACAGAATAACACAACAGTGTAATAAGTGACTCAAAATAAATGGAAGCTTGAAACAGAGGGCCCCCCCCATCAGGCAGAGGTGGGGAGGGGCTGGCAGGGAAGCAGGAGAGAAGCACAAGGAGGAGGTGGGGGACTAGAGGGCTCTATGAGCTTCACCTTATGGGGGGGATATGCAGTGGGGCTTAGTCCTCCTAAGCCTCCTACAAATTGAGATGCCAACACTGCATTAATGGATCCAACTTCCCCCATGTCTCCTCCCACTACTAAAAAAGCATGCACTTTAAAGAGATCAAGTGATGGCCAATTTACCATTCTTTGTTCATAGGTAAGCACCTGCCCAGTTATTTATCTTAATGAGGAACAAAAACGATGTGTATAAAACACTTTCTAAAATTCTCTTATGGTATTTTAATGAAGAATGGCACTGAAAACCCTAATCCTAAAATGCAGTGTTTTACCTTAGCTTTACAGAATTCAATAAGCTTTTAGGACAGGTCTTTTGGGTATGGAAAAAAGTCATTTTTTCTTTTAAGCTTTAAGTCAGGCAGGATGGAGACTACAAATATACAGTGAAGTGTTAGAAAATCAGGCTGAACAGTTGGGGGAGGCCCAGATTTTCTAGACCTTGCTGATTTCTCTGGTGTAAATATCTCCACTATGGCCTATTTTAAGCTGCCAGTGGTTTAACCAACTCACAGTATTCCAATTTAACAAATGGCTCTAAGGGAGAAAAAAAAAAAAAATTCTCTCAACTGGTTCTGTTGGTCAGGAGCCTCTGGAGAGGAAACCGCTGAGGTGCCTTGCGGTGCCTTGGCTCTCGACCCACAATGCAGGCCTAAAAAACTAGCACCATGGACATCAGGAATTACTGCGCGCTGATGAAATGAGCTCCCAACAAGTGTGAAGTGATTGCAGGTTCTATACAGTAGCTCTTGCCCTAGTACTAACCATGCACAAGCAGTCGGGGAGTCAGCCTGCCTATGTCTCTAGCATGGTCCCCCAAAATAATAGCTGAAGTATCTATGTGGTACCCAGTGTGACCAACCAGAACGTGAGCTCAATTCTATGGCTAAAATACTCATGTTATTCTGAATGGTGCCACCAAAGCACCTAGGACAGACAAGCTTACCGAGGCATGACACCAGTCACTTGCTAGTGGGTGCTGACATCAGTTTCCATGATACCACATTCTACCTGTTAGCAGGTTTGTGAGAGGACCTCAAGAAGGCTTTTTTTTCTTTTTAATTAGCAAAGGCTATTAACAATCAATCAGAAAGTATTTAGCAATGAATGGTCAAATCATCTGACTTGGGACACTTACTATGGTAACGCTAATACTCTCAGAATTAGGAAACATCTGAGCAAAGTCTAGGTGAGTCACTTCTCCACGCTGAGTGCTGCTCTTGATCCCATTTGTATCTGGAGGCAGAAAAGAGCCTGGAGAAACCTGAAGTCACCTCTGTTTACATTCCTGACGCAGCCTACCAGAGTGCCATGTTCAGGGAATGTGTTTCATGGTCCTAGCGCATATGAGTTTAGTTAAACACAATTCAGACAAAAATAAAAAATCTAAAAGCGTTTAACTTTAATCTTTATTACCTTCATGATTACAAAAATAATACACATTCACCATAGCTGGGCATAATGATGCACACCTATAATTGTAGCACTCAAGAGGCTGAAACATGAGGATCGTCAAGAGTCTGAGGCCTGTGGGGCTACAAGTGAGTGCAAGGGCAGCCTGAAATACATGGCAAGACCCTGTCTCAAAAGCCAAAACCAAACAGGCTAACTATAAAAGTGTTACATTATGGAAAATGAAAAAAACAAAAATTGCCCTAGAATTGTAACCTCAGAAATGACTAAGTATTCTTCCACATTTTAAAGCATATAGTAGTATACAGATTATATATACATATACTATTCTGTTCTTAGACAAGTTTTCAAAGAATTTTAAGCAATATTTCAACTAGGGAGCTGGCGAGATGGCTCAGTGATCTAAAGTGCCTGTTTAGGCAAGCTTAGGCAATTGCAGGGACCGTGGTTTGATCCCTGGCACAACATGCTGTGCCAATCCACCCCCAGGACAGGCTGAGCTGGCTTTAAAAAAAAAAAAGGTAATTCAATGAGGGCCAGCCAAATAGCTCAGCAGATTAAAGTACCTGCTTAGGCAGAGACAACAGCCAGGGTTTGATACCTGATGCAGTGTGGCTTGGCACAGCATGTCAGCCCTGGACACAGGATGTGCAGAGACGGGAGACTGAGACTAGGTGTGGTGGTCTGCACCTGTAATCTCGGCTCTTTGGGAGGCTGAACATAGGTGGATGACTATGAACCTGATCTACATAGTAAGACCCTGTAGACTCTTACTAAAATACAACAACAACAAAAAAAAAAAACCAAAACCAAAAACAAAAGAATTCAACTGACCAGTTCCTCCAAAAGCTTTAGGCATTAGTTTTCAAAGATCCAATTACATAGTAGATGGAAAAAACCAAGTTTCACTGTGCATTATTAAATATTATTCCAAGTATTAAAGGTAAAATCAAATCCTAAAAATATAGGAAGTCAAAAAAGTTCAGAAAATCCAAGTTCCTTATCAAAATGAAAAATTCTAAACTCCAATTCCAGCAAGTATCAGAAAATAGCTTCAAAATTCTAATGTGGGAGACATTATCCTTTCCTTAACATAAAGCAAAGTTATGCAAGTATTCCTATAGATCTTCTCCTCCAAGAATATGAGGGGTGCACATGGAACCGAGTTCAGCTGTTACAACTGGTAAAGGACAATTTTGATTCAACTTCCCATAGCTTGGTCTGCAATGCTTTCAAGACATCTTCCATCTAGTGAGTTAAAAAAAAAAAAAAAAAAAATATATATATATATATATATATATATATATATATTTTAATATATATATACATACACATATACACACACACACACAAATATTAAAATGATGAAAAATAATACAAGGTTAAATAGGATTAAAATTACACTGTTCATACAATTTTGCATGCCACTTATTATATGTTAACAGTACTGAATACTTAACAAAACATTTAGATTCATAAAGCTTATTTCAATAACACATCATTCTATCAAACTGTAGTCCTCAACTTATAGTCACCACCATCTTGTCCATCATGCCATGAAAAGATGGTAACTTTCAGTAATAAGGTGAAACAAATCTAATCAAATATTTATTTGGCTTAAAGCCATGTTTCTAGTTTAACAGTTTAACAACATAGCATGTTTAGATTTGGGCATTCACTGTCCTCATTATTTTGTTGATAAAGCAAGAGCACAATTTATAGTTGTTTCCCAAAAACCAACTTATTCACAACTAAAGTAAAAGCATGAGTTTTACCAGGAAAAGTACTCAAACAATAAGAGAATTATCATGACATTATGAGAATTATCATGTGGAGGGGACTTATGCACTGGAAGGAAGTTCTTCACAAAAGACAGAAAATGTCCAAAAGACAGAAAAAGTTACCTGTTTTAGAGACTTTTCCATTTCAACTCTACTTTCAAGATTAAAAAGCTCTTTGTCTTCTGACACAATCTGCTTTTCAGAGGACCCTAAAGCATAACTAAAACATAGTGTTTGACACGGTTAAAACATAAAAGGGAGGAAATATTAAATTGATGTTAAAAATATTAGAACTCTTAAAGTGTATCACATCATACATCAGTACCAAGCAAATGAATAAAACAACCATTTGTGATAAAGCAACCTACGTAGGAAGCTGTGCTACATAAAGTTAGATCTTTCCCCATAACAGTTTTGTCCACTGTTTCTACACATTAATTTTTCATTATACATATTTCATTACTGAGATAAATTTGTTCCATGGGAAATTGGGTGGCAAAATGTTATCATAGTTCAGAGTTCCACAGGTAAGTTTAAAGATCCTGAAGAAACTACTGGTTTCATTTCTTGCTTTACCTAACTTTTTTAAAACGTGTGCTTTCCTATTTCACTCTTCCCTGTTTGATTTTTGAGACAGGGTCTTGCTATGCAGCTGAGAATGGCTTAGAATTCACTATGCAGCCCAGGCTCCTTAGACTCAGGGCAAGCTTCCTGCCTCAGCCACCTGCATGCTGAGAATACAATAGTAGACCATCACAGCCAGTTTCACACTTGACTTTTTTTTTTTTTTTTGTCTTTTTGAGACAGGGTCTTGCTATGCCATTCAGGCTGGCCTTGAGCTCACTTTTGTAGCCCAGGCTGGTCTCGAACTTGCACTGATCCTCCTGCCTCAGCCTCCCAAGTGCTGGGATTACAGATGTGCACCACCATGCCCAGTTCACATTTGGCTTTTAATAAATAGTAATGTGGAATAATCTCTTGATTACTCAAGTTTGAACAATTTCCAAAATTATCCTCCAAGTCACGCTTTGTTCTGCACTGTAGGGTTACCACCCACTATAGTTTGGAAAAAACTAAGACTGGCCTAGTAACAGGATGAAACAGGCCTAGCACTGGCAATCAGGCAGACCAAATAAAAGGAAAAGAGCTCAATTTGTCTTTCTATAAATATAAGTCTTTTATCACATATATCAAGTTTATATGTCACCTCTTTTCCCTTTGGAAACCCATGGGTTATATTCCTGAAAAGCAGCAACACAGTGAGGGTACGTAACTTCCCATTTAGAAAAACAAAAATACCTCCACCTTGTTAGACAAAAGAAAAAAAAAAAAAAAGTTGAAAATTCAGACTCAGGAGGCTGAGGCAGGAAGATTGCTTTGAGTTCAAGGCCAGCCTGGACTACACTGTGAGCTAAAGTTCAGCCTGAATTACACAGCAAGAATTTGTCTCAAAAAGTGAAAAAAAAAAAAAAATTCAAGCAGGATTTAAGTGATGTATAAAACTTCAAATAAAACCTTCAGAGGTAGCCAGCATGGCATAATCCCAGCACTCAGGAAGCTGAGGCAAAAGGATTATCACAAACAAGGCTGAGGCCAGCTTGGACTACACTGTGACTTTAAGGCTACCCTGAATTACACAGCAAGCCACTGTCTCAAAAAAAGAATAAAGAAAAAACCCAAAACCAAAGTTACAGAGAACATATACTTTAATATAAAACCACAAACCTTGATATGAAAATCCTGCTCCAATAGATGTATGATAAATTAACTATTTTTTAAAAATTGCTTCAATCTTATGATCTTCTGGAACAAAGCCTTTTCTCCTTTAAACAGATTATATCACTTTTCAAAGTTTTGGGCCAACCCCTCTGGATTAAAATTTGATGTCTTTTATACTTGTAATTTCCCTTAGTCTTCGCAAACTATGGCAAATATCTCCAGGAGCATAAGGAAGCATTTGGTCAGGGTCTGGGCCTTCTATTCATGTATTAAAACCAAAACAGGTATCTCTCCCAGTAATAGGCTTTATAGCAAGGAATTCATTATATTCTTTTGAGTCAGGGTTATAAAAAATTTGCAGATTATAAAATTTTGACCTAAATCTGTCTAATTTCAAGGGCTGGCAATATAGCTTAGCGGACTAAGCACTTGTTCAGGTAAATGCAAGGGTCAGGGTTTAATCCCTAGCACTGCATGCCGAGCTGGCCCCACCCCTGGGCATGCTGAGACAGCAATTGGCATGTAGGTGTGGTGGTATGCTCCTGTAATTCCAGCACTAGGAAAGCAGAAATCAGGAGGATCACTACAAAGCTGTGTAGTGACACCCTGCACAATCAATCTATCAATCAATAAGTACGTAAGTCTACTTTCAAACTGACAAAAATGCAGTTATGGAGGGATAACTGAGCAAGAAATTGAGTAAAAAGAAGTTGTAGATGTTTTAGAAAGAAAAATGTCAGAAATTCTATAGGAGAGATAAAATGTCTCAAATAATAAAAGTATGGGCATTTTCTTTTCTTTTGGAACTATTCTTCTTCCCTAATGTGTAATATTTAAGAGTCAGCGAGCACAGGGACCAAGGTTCCATCCCATGCCATACCAGTCCCTTCCCCAGGGAAGCTGAGTTGGTCACTGAGACTAGACATGTCTCAGCGCTATAATTTCAGCACTGCAGAAGCCAAAAACAGGAGGATCACTATGAGTCTGAGCTGCATAGTGAGGCTCTGCACTAAACATATTAAAAATTCATATATGTGTTTAATAGGCATCTATAATGGGTGATGCGCTGTATCAACTTGAGAAGCTTAAGAGGTTTAGCTAAGTGACTCAGCAAGAACCCAGGGTCTTCACTTTGTAAACATCCTCAACCTGCGTAAGGGGGGGGGGGAGCAGGTAAGGTGGAGGATAGAAAACCTGGCCTGGGGCAGGTAGCCTGCATACAACGTAAGGAAGGAAAAGGCTCGCTCTCCCCACCCTTTTGGCTTTAGCTGCTTTTGCTGTCTTTAGCCACCCTGAACTGCGGCCCTCTGCCATGTACCACCCTGCCTTGGAGCCAGCTGATTATGAACCAAAACCTCCAAGAACTGTGAGCTAAATAAACCTTTCCTTCCTTAAATTGTGGTGTCAGTCATTTTGTTCCTGCAAGAGAAGTAGAGTAACCAAAATAGCATCTTTCTCTTGTCTTCAGAAGCTTTGCTAGGCAAATGCTCCCCTGCTGAGCTATGTCCCAAGGGCTCCCAGGCAGCCCCCAAGTCCTGGGAGTCAGTCCTTGCACTGCAGTGTAATTTAACTTTGCATGTCCTTTACAAAACAAAAAAGGCAATGAGCTGAAGGGCCACCTGAAATTCTTCAACTGCTCCCTAACAATTACTTTTCAGAAATCTTAAGGGATGGAGGTATTTAGTTACATGTCTCAAAAAGACAACTGCTTACAACTGGCAATAGTTGGATTTTGTATTTCAACTTTTCTAAAATATCAGAACTTCTTTCCTAACCGATTTTGAAATTCTTACTTTCTTGGTATTCTAAGAAACTAAAAACTAACACAATAAGGGGAAGTGAGCAACATATGCTGAGTGACACAAGCAGTACTTAAATAATCTTAGTAAGCTACAGTTAATTTTTAAAAACAAATGAACACATTTTTACTTTAAAAAATGTTCTTCCAATATTCCCTCCTATAATGTAGCATTTCAGCTTTTCCAGTGCCAGATAAAGCAAAACAAAAAATATGTCAGTGGCCTAATTGTCAGAAATTATTACTTGGGGAAAAAAAAACCATACCCAGTGCTTAGTTCTGATATTTCCAGACCAATTTTCTACATACTTAATTTTTGGAGAAAATAGTGAGGAGGCAGTCATTCATATATAAAAACTTACCTTTCGATGGCTTTCACGCTGAGGCAAAACAAGTTCCTCTTGTAATCTAGGTGCTTGGGTGTGCATCTATACACGTAGCCGAGGTGGAGCTGGCAGCCGGTACAGTACAGAGTCTCAAGAACGCTGCCATCAAGAAATGGCACTGCTTTAGGGAACACAGCGGCAGCTTGTGAGGATAAACCCCACCCATAAAGCCCATCAAGACTGAAGCTCCAATGTCATTCTGACCAAATCAAGTCATACATATGAGGAGAAGGAAAAAAATGAGAGTAAGGTGATTCCAAGAGAACTAGAGAAAGTCATTTGTAGCCCACAGTGCCTTGGGCATCTAATGACAAGAGATAGGCATAAAGTGACAAGAGAAGATACACACATGATGCTTTTCTCAGTCTGACATTAAGAAAAATTATCTAAAATTTAGAAATAAGGCTAAATGATTCTAGCCAGGCATGGTGGCACATGCCTGTAGTCCCAGTACTCGGGAGGCTGACACAGGATGATCACTGTGAGCTGGAAGCCAGTCTAGGCTGCAAAGTGAGTTCAAGCCCAATCTGAAGTGCAAAGTGAAACCCTGTCTCACACAAAAACAAAATAAAACAGAAACACTGAAAGATTCTGTATGCCCTTTTAATGCCACTGTCTAACCCATGAGCCCAATGTGAACCCGTAAGGGCAGGGACAATGTTTTCCCCTACCCAAGCAAATAATACTTTAGGCCATCGGTCACCTTTGTAACATGATGCATGGATATGTAACTGAGAAGGTCTGGGTCACAGGAAGAAAGGTGCCAGCCCATGAGCTGTGGATCCGTGTGCAACCTGGCTCTAATGCAGAGTACCGCTGCTTCCTAAACTGATTATGTAGCCCAGGCTGGACTCTAAAGTTGGATGATGACTTGCAGGAAGAAGACAGATGAATGGCAAACAGCTGTAATTTGGTAGAGATGTGAGTGATATCCACTAGTAGAAAAAATAATGCCATAAGCTGACGTTTTAGCAACCTACAGGACACTGGCAAGGGCATCCTATAAAGCAATGTCCCCCTCAGAGCCAGTTGTGCCATGCTCTAGTTCCTTCACTAACTGGTCAAACAGGTCTCTGCTGTGCATTCATTCTGTATGTTAGAACTGATTTTTAAAAACGTATTTTGACACAAGTACTTCTCCATCAACTGCATAGGTGATTTACAAAAGTTTTACTTAATGAGGCAGGCAAGATGGTTCACACCTAAAATTCCAGTGACCTGAGAGTCTGAGGTGGGATGATCCCAAGTTCAAGCCCAGGCTGGGCAATTTAAAAAGCCCCTGTCTCAAAAGAAAAAAAAAAAAGTAAATATTTGGTACAGGGTCTCACTACACAAGACTCACAGTAATTCTGTTTCCAGCCACCCCAGTGCCATTACAGCCATCTCAGTGGCTGGCTCACCTGGGGGCGGGGCCAGTGTGGCTTCTGGTGCCAGGTATGGAACCCTGGTCTTTGTGCTTGAATAAGCAGGCACTTAGTCTGTTGAACTATCTTGCTGGCCCAAAATTTCTTAAAAAGTTAAAGAAAAATATAATTAAAAAGAAAAGGATGAGCCAGGCGTGGTGGTGCATGCCTGTAATCTCAGTACTTGGGAGGCTGAGGCAGGAGGATTGGTGTGAGTTCGAGACAGCATGGGCTACAAAAGTGAACTCAAGGCCAGCCTGAACCACAATGTGAGACCCTGTCTCAAAAAGACAAAAGTAAATAAATAAATAAATACAAATTAAAAAAATATAAAAAGAAAAGGATGGGGGGCTGGGGATTGGCTCAGTGGAATAAGCACCTGCCTGGCCAAGCACAGGATCCGGAGTTCAATCCCCAGTACCATGAAAAAAAAAAAAAAAAAAGGATGGGCATGTAGCTCAGGGCAAGAAAGACCCTAACTTCAATCCCAAGAACCACTAAATTTTTTTTTTTTTTACTTAATGATGCATCATTAACTGTTCATCCATTCTAGATACTTCTCAACTCAGGTTCCACATATCTGAATGTCTTCTCCCTGCATGTCACCTCCTGTCTTCCTTTTTTTCCTTTTGTTTTGTTTTGAGACATGGTCTCACAGTGTAGTTCAATCTGGTCTCAAACTGATTATGTAGCCCAGGCTGGACTTGAACTTTTGGCAATCCACCTGCTTCACACTCCCAGGTGCTAGGACTATGGGTAGGCAAAATCACCCCCAACTTAGGTCTTCTTTAAGCCTGGCCTATAACAGCCCACTACACAGCAGCTTGACAACAGCTAGAGATTTGGACTTAGTCTTGAGCATAATAGTGAAATCAATACCCTGAAATCCTACTATGTCAAGGCTATCTGCACTAGTTGTCAGTGTGTGAACCATCATCAGTCACCCCTAAATACCTGTTCTTGCTATGAAGAAAAAGGAAGGCTCAATAGCGTGTTGTGGGTCCCATATATCACAGCTCACTCACGGACACTGAGAGATGTTTCCCAAGTGCACAGCAACAGAGAGAACCGATATCAGAGTGGAACACCTGATGAAGCATAAGTGCTCACTGGTGATACAGTTAAGCAAATATGTCACTGACAAAAAATGTGTCTGCAGAATTCTTTAAGGCTTTTACCTAAGAAATAGTACAGCATCTTAATAAACCCCAAGTATATCTCCTCACTTATAAATTTTAAAATTACAAAATAGGGAACCTATCTATAACATCAACAAATCTGCCCACTACATATAAAACCTCATGATAATTAGGAAGCTGCCACATGCAATTATCAATATTGTTAACCAATTATTGAATGTGATTCTCATTTACCACAAAAGGATAGAGAAGCCTGAACTCTCAAAATATTGACCAGTGTATGAGATTATCTGAACCTGAACTATCGAGTGAATCTAATCAGCACCAAAGGGTGCACATAAAACCATTCATATTTTGGTAGGGTTTGAATAACATTTGTCTTCCCACATTCAGGCAGAAATATCCCTGATGTGAGGTGGTTTCAGTAAAACAGTGGAAGCTTAG
>PVJA010042075.1:0-17519 GCA_004027025.1 Myocastor coypus | reverse complement strand
GCTACCAAAGTGAGCTCAAGGCCAGCCTGAACTGCATAGTGAGACCCTGTCTCCAAAAAAAAAAAAAAGAAAAATAGGGGCCCGGCAGGATGGCTCAGTGTTCTAAAGCGCCTGCTTAGGAAAGCTTAGGCAGCTGCAGGGACCATGGTTCAATCCCTGGCACCACACGCTGTGCCAGCCCTGCCCTCAGGCCAGGCTGAGCCGGCCATAAAAATAAATAAATAAAATAAACAAAAGTTCTGAAACAAGAAAAAAATAAATAAAATAAAAAATAGGGCCCGGCGGGATGGCTCAGTGGTCTAAAGTGCCTGCTTGGGGAAGCTTGGGCAGCTTCAGGGACCTCACTTCAATCCCCGGCACCACATGCTGTGCCAGCTCTGCCCTCGGGGTGGGCTGAGTCGGTCATAAAAATGAATGAATAAACGAACAAATGTTCTGAAACAAGAAAAAAAAAAATGGAATCCTTGAATGAACAATATAGGAAAGTAATAGAATGTATGAAGCAGATTCAAAGTGCTATACAGGAACTTAAGTTGGGGAGATAGCTCAGTGCTTTAGCCACCAGTCTGGCAAACACAAGGTCCTGAGTTCAATCCCCAGTACAAGGAACTTAAAAACTCAATAATCACAAGCTGGCAAAACCATTTCTTTTTTGTTTGTTTGTTTTTTTGGTGGAACTGGGGATTGAACTCAGGCCCTTGCACTTGTTAGGCAAGTGCTTATTCTATTGAGCTATCTCGCCAGCCCTGGCAAAACCATTTCAATGAAAGTGAAAATTGACTTTCAGACCTTCAAGACACTTGCAGCTACTGAAGAGGTAAGAAAAGATCTCTTAAAAACAACTAGAAAAAAAAAAAAAAAAAAAAAAAAAAAAAAAAAAAAAAAAAAAAAAAAAAAAAAAAAAAAAAAAAAAAAAAAAAAAAAAAAAAAAAAAAAAAAAAAAAAAAAAAAAAAAAAAAAAACAACAACTAGGATGCAAGAAAAAATAATTCAACATCTGCACGATGAAACAAAGATGAACAACGTTAAGACTAATAGGCATAAATGAGAAAGGAATCAATACAAATGACATAAAAAGAATATGGCCGGGCGTGGTGGCGCACACCTGTAATCCCAGCACTCGGGAGGCTGAGGCAGGAGAATCAGTGTGAATTCAAGACCAGCCTGGGCTACAAAAGTGAGCTCAAGGCCAGTCTGAACTGCATAGTGAGACCCTATCTCAAAAAGACAAAAAAAAAAAAAAAAAAAAAAAAAAAAAAAAAAAAAAAAAAAAAAAAAAAAAAAAAAAAAAAAAAAAAAAGAATATGGACAGAATAAAAGAAAACTTCCTAAATATGGGGAAACAATTTGACATTCAGTAACAAGCATATAGAACTCCAAATAATATCAACCCAATTAAAACCACACCTAGACATATAATAATCAAGATCCCAGAAGTTCAGCACAGGAACAGTACGCTAAAAGATGCTATAGGAAAGAAACAGATCACATTTAAAGGAAAACCCATTGGAATAACAGCAGATTTCTTTTTACAAACCATCAAGTCAGGAAGAGCACAGAGCAAAGTACTTCAAGTCTTGCAAGAAAACAAATTCCAGCCCAGGCTCATATGTCCTGCAAAACTCTCTTTCAAGTTCAATAGAGAAGTGAAATACTTCCAGGACAAAGAAAACTAAAAAAATTTCATGATGACAAAGCCAACCCTGCAGTTTACTAAAAGATATTCTACAGAGGGATAAAAATGACCACAACTCCATGAAAGAGAATGTAAAGAACCCACCAAAAAAAAAAAAAAAAAGAACCCACCAAATAGAGCAAACAAACACAGTAGAAAAAGAGGCATACAAAAGCAGTCCTTCAACTGTTATTTTGTATACAGCAGCAGAATATATCCATCAGCATATTCTACAAAAGGACTTCTGCACTCTGTGGGTCATGATTCTGTCTGGTTCTACAGGGAGGCTATCAAGGAAATAGCAGCAGCTCAGTCCCACAAGTGACACCTGACCACCAGTAAGCATCATGGACACTGTCCATGTTCATGACATACTACAACTTCATGTGATATCCTACCCCCAAAATGTTAGAAGTTCTGATCATATATTTACCATTCCAGTATTTATGTTATGTTTTATTCTTAGTAATTCTTTACTACCATGGAAACTTTTTCTTAGTTGATATTTTTGTATATATTCACCTATTCAGATACTATGTGAGAAATCTGAATTGATTATAGATTCGTACATATGATACACAATACTCAAGGCTCTAAGTTGGATTCATGATTTGATTTGAATTTTGGAATATTGTTTTGAAATACTTTTATTTATTTATTTATTTATTTAGTCTTTTTGAGACAGGGTCTCGCTATGCAGTTCAGGCTGGCCTTGAGCTCACTTTTGTAGCCCCGGCTGGTCTCGAACTCGCATCGATCCTCCTGCCTCAGCCTCCCTCCTGCCTCAGCCTCCCGAGTGCTGGGATTATAGGCGTGAGCCACCACGTCTGGCTAACTGAAATACTTAATTTAATTTTAATTAATAATTAATCATCAAGGGCCCAGCGGAATGGCTCAGTGGTCTAAAGCGCCTGCTTGGGAAAGTTTGGGCAGCTTCAGGGACCACGGTTCGATTCCCGGCACCACATGCTGTGCCAGCCCTGCCCTCGGGGTGGGCTGAGCCGGCCATAAAAATGAATGAATAAACAAACAAAGGTTCTGAAACAAGAATAAAAATAATAAATAAAATAAAAAATTATTTAAAAAATAATAATAATTAATCATCAAGGCCCAGGGAGATAGCTCAGGGGCACAAGTGCCTGCTTGGCAAGTGCAAGGTCCTCAGTTTGGTCCCCGGTTCCGCAAAAAAAATAATTATATATACATACGTGCATACATATATATATACATATATATATATATATATATACACACACACATATATATATATATATGCACACACATATATGTATTCATGTTCTGAATATTGTTTATACTTTTTGTTTTATGATTGATACTGTATCTTTGACTTACAACCTACTTATAAGAGGTGGCATGAGCCGGGCATGGTGGCTCACGCCTATAATCCCAGCACTTGGGAGGCTGAGACAGGAGGATCTGTGTGAGTTCGAGACCAGCCTGGGCTACAAAAGTGAGCTCAAGGCCAGCCTGAACTGCATAGCAAGACCCTGTCTGAGAAAGATTTCTCCTACTATTAGAAACTTTTTTTTTTTTTTTCCCGGCGGGACCAGGATTTGAACTCATAACCTTGTACTTGCCAGGCAGGCGCTTCTGCCACAGAGCTATCTCCTTGGCCCCTAGAAACTTTAAAAACAAAAATATATATGTATACATAAAAGAGTTAGGATAGATATACAGCTACTTTGTCTTAGTTCATTGAGAATAAAAAGTCTGCACTAATATTGTTTAGACAAGCTATCAGGTCTGCATCTTAGCCTCTGAATAATTACTATAAAGCCAACAATATGTATGGTATTAATTATTGTAACCATCCTACTATCTTGTTTTGAAATTGTTTTGTTGCTATTTTATCTTTTTATTTATTTTTATTTTATTTTATTTTATTTTATTTATTTATTTATTTATTTATTTATTTATTTATTTTGCCTTTTTGAGACAGGGTCTCGCTATGCAGTTGAGGCTGGTCCTGGGTTCACTTTTGTAGCCCAGGCTGGTCTCAAACTCGCACCAATCCTCCTGCCTCAGCCTCCCGAGTGCTGGGATTATAGGCGTGCGCCACCACGCCCGGCTTTATTTTATTTTTTTTAAAAAATTTTTTCTTTTATTTTTTTCTTGTTTCAGAACCTTTGCTTGTTTATTTACTCATTTTTATGGTCAGCTCAGCCTGCCCCAAGGGCAGGGCTGGTGCTGCATGTGGTGCCAGGGATCGAACCTCGGTCCCTGAAGCTGCCCAAGCTTTCCCAAGCAGGCGCTTTAGACCACTGAGCCATTCCACCAGGCCCCTATTTATCTTTTTTTCTCATTAAAATTAATTTTTTTAAAAATGTGAAATGAGCCGGGCGTGGTGGCGCACGCCTGTAATCCCAGCAACTCGGGAAGCTGAGGTAGGAGGATCGGTGAGAGTTCAAGACCAGCCTGAGCTACAAAACTGAGCTCAAGGCCAGCCTGAACTGTACAGCAAGACCCTGTCTCAAAAAGGCAAAAAAAAAAAAAAAAGTGAAATGAAGCCTAGCATAGTGGTACACGCCTGTAATCCCAGCACTTGGGAGGCAGAGGCAGGAGGATCAGTGTGAGTTCAAGACCAGCCTGGGCTACAAAAGTGAGCTCAAGGCCAGCCTGAACTGCATAGTGAGACCTTGTCTCAAAAAAGACAAACAAACAAACAAACAAACAAATAAATAAATGAATGTGAAATGAAGATCCTAAACACCATAGTGTCACTGGCATCCAAAACCTATTGGGTAAATTATTTTGTCAGATGAAAACTTTAATGACATTCTCCATTCAACAAATTCCATGAACGCTCCTGATGTGCCTAGCATGTGCTAGGAAAAGTATAGTTGCTAGTCTCAGAAGCTTGGTGAATATGCAAGTAATGTATAGTATAACAACCATTGTTGAATTCCTGTCATTTTGCTTAGTGAAATTGTATATCACTTCTAATGTGTTGTTTTAATCTTTTTATTCTCTTTAGAAATAAAACAATAGGGGCCTGGCAGGATGGCTCAGTGGTCTAAAGCACCTGCTTGGGAAAGCTTGGGCAGCTTGAGGGACTGTGGTTCGATCCCCGGCACCACATGCTGCGCCAGCCCTGCCCTCGGGGTGGGCTGAGCCAGCCATACAAATGAGTGAATAAACAAACAAAGGTTCTGAAACAAGAAAAAATAAATAAATAAATAAAAACAAACAAAAAAGATGACAAGAGATGGGCAAGTTAGGCACAGGTGGTGTTCACTGGTGATTAAAATTACCTAGGGGGCTACGGAGATAGCTCAGATTTGGCAAGTGTAAGGTCCTGAGTTTAATCCCTGGTTCCACAAAAAAAAAATAAATAAAAAGCATAAAGTTACCTAGGAAAGCAGGGTGTGGTGGCTCATGCCTGTAATCCCAGCACTTGGGAGGCTGAGGCAGGAGGACTGGTGCGAGTTTGAGACCAGCCTGGGCTACAAAAGTGAGCTCAAGGCCAGCCTCAACTGCATAGTGAGAGCCTGTCTCAAAAAGACAAAAAAAAAAAAAGTTACCTAGGAAGCTGAGACAGGAGTATCACAAGTTCCAGGCTAGCCTGGGCAACTCAGGAAGACCTTGTCTCAAAATACAAAATAAAAGATGGGGCCAGTTAGACAGCTCAGTGGATTAAAGCAATTGCTTAGGCAGATGCAGGGACTGGGGTTCCATCCCAAGTGTGCCATGCTGGTGTGCTGCGCCTGTGTGCTGTGCTGGACCCACGCGCAGGGTGCACTGAGATGGCGACAAGACTGGGCGTGGTGGCACACACCTGTGATCCTAGTGGGAGGATTGAACCCCAGCTGGGAGGCTGAAAACAGGAGGATCACTAGAAGTCCAATCCATGTAATCAGACCCTGTACTATATAAAAATAAATAAAAAGGGCTACTGGATATATATCAGCCCTAGGTTCAACCCTCAGTATCACCAAAAAAAAGATTATGTACCTGGTGTTAAAAGAAAGCTGAAAGAGCAAAAGAACCTCTTGTTTGTTTTTTTTGTTGTTGTTTGTTTGTTTGTTTTGTCTTTTTGAGACAGGGTCTCACTATGCAGTTGAGGCTGGCCTTGAGCTCACTTTCGTAGCCCAGGCTGGTCTCAAACTCACACCGATCCTTCTGCCTCAGCCTCCCGAGTGCTGGGATTACAGGCGTGCGCCACCACGCCCGGCATCAGAACCTCTTGTTGATTTTCACTTTTTTTTTTTTTTTTTTTTTTTTTTTTTTTTTTTTTTTTTTTGTGGAACCAGGGATTAAACTCAGGACCTTGCACTTGCCTGGCAGGCACTTGTGCCCCTGAGCTATCTCTCCAGTTCCTTCACTTGAATTTTTCTTTCGAACTATTTATTTATATAGGGTGGCTCAGCCTCCCCTGTGGGTGGGGCTGGCATAGCATGTGGTGCTGGGGATCGAACCGAGGTCCTTGCAGTTGCCTAAGCAGGCGTTTTAGACAGCTGAGCTATCTTGCTGGCCCCTTCACTTGAATTTATTATTTTTTAAAAATTTTTAGAACTCCTAGTTATTTTAATTATTTTTTTTTATATTATGGCTGGCTCAGCCTTCTCTGGGGGTAGGGCTGGTGCAGCAGGTGGTGCCAGGGGATCAAAGTGTGGTCCCTGCAGTTGCTTAGGCTTGCCTAAGCAGGCACTTTAGACCGGTGAGTTATCTTGCTGGCCCTATTTGAATTTATATTCACGGAATTTATATTGTTTCCAATAGAAAAAAAACTAAGACAGGGCTGTTCAAATGGCTCAGCAGATTAAAGTGCCTGAAAACAGGTGCAGGGGCTGGAATCTGATTCCCAGGCCTACAACCCCAGGTCTGCCATGCTGGCCCCCCTGCACTGAGACAGCCATTGAGACTGAGTGTGGGGGCACACCTATAACCCCAGCTCATAGGAGTCGTAAATATCGGATCACTAGGAGTCTGATCTAGTAGGAAGGTCCTCAACACCCTGTAGACCCTTCCCTAAACTACAAAAAAACCTCTAAAAAACCCTCCTCCATCTTTTATCAGACTTCAACAGCCATTTATAGACAGGAAACTGAGAAGAGCCAATCATGAAATAATAAGCATACCTATCAAGCTATTACTGTGGGCAAGGCACTGAATCCCTAAAGCTTCTGAAGTGAGGAGCTTTCGGGTTAGTTCCACTTGCACCAGCAGTCCCAGTCAGGCACAGGGGATACAGTTCGATCCCCAGACCCACCCTTACAGCAGGTTGAGCCACACACACACACACACACACACACACACACACACACAAAACCTTCTGAACTGAAGACAGAATAAGAATAACATATTTTAGAGTTAGTGCTCCAGCTCAATGGCACAGCACCTGCCAAGTGCAAGGTCCTGACTTCAATTCCCAGTACCAAAAAAAGGACATATAGTAATAAGCAGGTAATACTTTGAACAATTTACTTTGTATCTGATATTACTTAGTCCTTTACATGTACTATTTAAAAGTCACTTCACCTACACAGATTAATGGAAATGAAAGTTAAAATATATGACCAAGAAAAATACTACTACCAAATTTGAGTTGTTTTAAAGTTGCCTAAGGCTCTAACAGATGGACTCCCACAGAAAGAGTGGGGAGACATGGATTCGGTAAGCAAGATATGAACACCACCCCCCAGTTCCCATCTTTCTAGGTGTAGCTTTGAGATTTCTCAAAGATAGAAACAGATGTGATGAGAGTGATACTTACGTAGGCATTGAGGGCGTCATTGGCTTCTCTTTCAGAGACACCAGTTGTCATTGAGGTTACAATACTCATACATCTTTCCAGCTTCTGGATAAGAGCAAGAACAGAGTGTGTTATAACACAATTTATGAAGTGTTTGTGAAAAATGCAGATCTATGCCTCTAGTTCCATCTTTTTTTTTTTAACTTTATTTTCATAATTTTATTTATTTATTTTGTCTTTTTGAGACAGGGTCTCATTGTGCCATTCAGGCTGGCCTTGAACTCACTTTTGCATCCCAGGCTGGTCTTGAACTCGCACTGATCCTCCTGCCTCAGCCTCCCAAGTGCTGGGATTACAGGCGTGTGCTACCATGCCCGCTCTAGGTCCTCTTAAAGAAGAAAAGCTCTTTCTTGTAGCAGAATCCCAACTAATCATGTAAGCAGGCTGGGTGTGACAATTCACTTATAATTCTTCGGAGGATGAGGAAGGAGGACTGCTGTGTTTGAGGCTAGCCTAGGCTACACTGTGAGTCCAAGGCCAGACTGGACTACACAGCAGGAAAACCTGGAGGGCACCACCTGAACCAAATGACCAAAGTTACTATCACCAGCCACATGCCTTTAATCCCCTTTAATCTCAAGGGGCTGAGGCAGGAGGATCACTGTAAGTTCAAGGTCAGCCTGGGCTACATAGACAAGCTCAAGTCTAGTATGCACTACATAGTGAGACCCTGCCTTAAAAAAAAAAAAAAAATTCATATCACCAATAGTTAGACAAATGGTCACCATGTGCCTCTGATAAAATGCACTGAAGGTAGCCAGGTAGGTGATATGCCAGCTACTTGGGAGGCAGATGAAGCCAATGTGAGCTCAGGGCTATCTACAGTAATATATGTGGACTCAGGTTTATAGCAACATAATTTGTAATAGGTAAGCCGGGCATGGTGGCACACGCCTGTAATTCCAGCACTCCAGAGGCTGAGGCTGGAGGATTGGTGTGAGTTCAAGACCAGCCTGGGCTACAAAAGAGAGCTCAAGGACAGCCTGAACTGCATATCGAGATTCTGCCTCAAAAAGACAAAAGAAAAAAAAAAAAAAAAAAAAGTAATAGGTGGATCTTGGAAATAACCCAAGTGCCTATCAACTGAGAAATGAATTAAAAAAAAGATGCAATTTACAATGGAATACTACTCAGCCATAAAGAATAAACTTGAGACTCTTATAGATAAATGGATACAACTTGAGACCATATTCATAAGTGAAATAAACCAGACACATATGTATAAACATATTTAATCCCTAGTGTAAGAAGCTGAGAGTTAAGATCCAAACTTTACAATAGATATTATAAAATGGAAAGAAACTATTCAAAAGGAAAGCAACCCTAGGATGTGAGAAAGGAGAAAAGGAGGAAAGGAAACGACAGGCACAAACAAATCAACAGCTCCGACTGGATCCCCACACACAAGAGATTTAATCCTAAACCCGTGGCGGCTCTCAACACTGCCTCTAAAGGTTTTAAGCACACTTTGGAAGGTAAAATCAGTAAAATCTTTCAACTACAGTAATCATGTTGTCAACTCATGGGCAAGAAGTTTGAAACAAACTGGGAGTTACAAGGGGGTGGAAAGTAACTGAAGTAACAGCACTGAAATGTGCAATATGCAACATATGAACCATGGTTACTCTATTATCATGTTTTGAAACTTTTGCTCTTTAAAAAGAAAAAGAAACATTGTCATTTATAATAACATAGATAGAACTAAAGACATTATGTTAAGAAAAAGTAAGCCAGACAGACAGGTGTGGAGGAGAGGGAAGAGAACATAAAAAGAAAATGTGCTACACAGGTGTGCCAATTCACCATGATGAATGCGATCAGTATGCACTGCAAACAGATGCTAATAGAGATAAAAGACAAGTACTACATGGTCTTTCATATGTGAAAGCTAAAAACAATGGGCCTATATCTAGAATAGTGCTAGCAGAGGTTGTGGGGTAAAAGGAGGCTGCTTTTGCTAAGTGTGCATGTACAGAAATACTATCTGAACTCCACCCACTGATATGTACAATTAAGTGTTAATGTTTGTGGGGTTTTTTGTTTTGTTTTGTATTATAGCTGGCTCAGCCTGCCCTGGGGGTTGGCCTGGCACAGCATGTGATGCCAGGGATCCACCTGAGGTCCCTGCTGTTGCCTAAGCTTGCCTAAGCAGGTGCTTTAGACCACTGAGCTATCTCACAGGCCCTGTTTCATTTTTTTGAGACAAGGTCTCATTATTTCTTCTAATCTTTTTTTTTACAATAATTTTTTTCATACAGGGTCCCACTATGCCGACAAGATTCATAGTGATCCTCCTGTCTCAGTGCTCCCCAAGTGCGTGCCACCATGTCTGGTTTTGGAGGCCAGTACAGAGCACCTACGTTCTGGGGCTGGAATGGCATGTGGTCCTGGGCACCAAACCTGGGGGCTTGTGCTTGCCAGGCAGGCATTTAGACCACTAAGTTGTCTCCCTAGCTCTTGTTATATATTCTAGGCTAGCCCTGAATTCAGTGTATAGACCAGGCTAGCCTCGAACTTGCAATCTTTCTGCCCAGTCTCCTAAATGCTAGGTAGGATTACAGATGCACGATGCCATGTCTAGCTAGTAAAATATTTTTTTTTTTTTTTGTCTTTTTGAGACAGGGTCTCGCTATGCAGTTCAGGCTGGCCTTGGGCTCACTTTTGTAGCCCAGGCTGGTCTCGAACTCACACTGATCCTCCTGCCTCAGCCTCCCAAGTGCTGGGATTACAGGCGTGAGCCACCATGCCCGGCTTAGCTAGTAAAATATTTTTAAAACATCCCACTTGCTGGACATAGTGGTGTATATCTCTAATCCTAACCTCAGAAGGCTGAGGTAGGAAGATGACTTTGCATTCAAGGTTAACTTGGTTTACACAAGATCTTCTCTTAGAAAACCAGATGGAGGAGCTGGGGAAATAGCTCAGTAGAATAAGTGCTTGCCTGGCAAGTGTAAGGGCCTGAGTTCAATCCCTGATCCTGAAAAAAAACAAAAAACAACAAAAAAAAAAAAAAAAAAAAAGAAAGAAAGAAAGAAAGAAAACCAGATGGGACAAATCCTATAATCCTAGCACTTGGGAAGCTGAGGCAAGATGCTTGTGAATTCAAGGCCAGTATAGACAACACAGTGAGTTCAAGGCCTCCCTGAAATGCACAGAGTGACTCTGTCTTTAAAAAAAAAAAAAAAAAAAAAAAATTAGAATAATCAAAAGAAGGGCCTGGCAGGATGGCTCAGTGGTCTAAAGCACCTACTTAGGAAAGCTTAGGCAGCTCCAAGGACCGCGGTTCGATCCCCGGCACCACATGTTGTGCCAGCCCTGCCCTGAGGGCAGGCTGAGCCAGCCATAAAACAAACAAACAAACAACCAAACAAAAGTTCTGAAACAAGAATAAATTTAAGAAAGTGTTTAAGGTAAACCAATTGTGAAGGACAGTGATGTGCACAAAACCTCAACAAAGGCAGATTCGTTCATATCCACCTGGCCACAGGTCAGGCACGCAGAAGTGCTTCTTTTTGTTGTTGCCTTTTTGAGACAGGGTCTCATTGTGCCTTTCAGGCTGGCCTTGAGCTCACTTCTGTGGCTCAGGATGGTCTCAAACTCGCACTGATCCTCCTGCCTCAGCCTCCCAAGTACTGGGATTATAGGTGTGCACCACCACACCCGGCTAGAAGTGCTTCTTTTTTAAAAAACAAAACAAAACAAAACAAACAAACAAAAACTATGTTATGGCCGGCTCAGCCTGCCCTGGGGGGTGGGGCTGGCACAGCACGTAGGGCTGGGGATTGAACTGTGGTCTCTGTGGTTGCCTAAGCTTGCCTAAGCAGGTGTTTTAGACCGCTGGGCCATCTCGCCAGCCCTCAGAAGTGGTTCTGTAGCAGCATCATGAGGACATGACAGTAAGGGCAAGGGGAAAGAGAGCTAACCCTGCAAAGCAATCATGCTTCTCCTCTCACTGCCACCTGAGATGGTACATGTCCACCCAGTATAAGAGTATGAAGTGGCACGGGATGCACTTTTTTCTAAGGCAAGAAGCTCTGATGGAAATAAAACTTCAACCTAAAGCCTAACGCTACTAGAGCTGAAGTATTGTAACTGTTCTGCCAGCATCAGGTCTCTCTCCCAAATTAGGTCAGATCAGCAGTCTCAACATTAATAAATAGCACCTGCGTACTTGTGAAAAGGAGCCGAGATCACATGAAAGTTGAACTGTGACTCTCACAACCCACTTTCTAACAAGCTCAGAGATCCATGCCACCCACCCTTGTCTAGCTCCCCTAAAAAACAACAACAAAAAAAAGAACCACCTCACAGTTTTTGTTATTGTTGAGATAGGGTCTTGTAATATAGCCCAGGCTGGCCTTGAACTTACCCCCTCTTTCTACCTTGGCCTCCTGAGTGCTGGGGTTATAGGCATTCGACACCATGCTCCGCTGAGGTGTATTCTCTTCCTAAGTATCATTTCTTTCTACCTAAGAAAGTTATAAGGGACTAGCAGGTCAGTTACTTCAGCTGCTGGATCTGAACTATTCTTGTAGGCACCATGTACCCTGTGTAGATTAACAGATTCAGACGGCAGGAAGATGGTAAACAAGCAGCTGCACAGCATCCTAAAATTCTAGCATTGCTGGGGGGGGATAGATAGCTCGGCAGTCTAAGTGCCTGCCAAGCAAGCACAAGGACTCAGGTTTGACTCCTGGTACCACATGCTGTGCTGGCCCTGGAACCCTGGGCACAGTCACCAAAACCAGGCATGGTGGTATACACTTGTAATCCCAGCACTTGGGAGGCTGAGGCAGGAGGACTGATGTGAGGACTGATGTGAGTTCGAGACCAGCCTGGGCTACAAAAGTGAGCTCAAGGCCAGCCTCAACTGCATAGCAAGATCTCGTTTAAAAAAGAAAGAAAGAAAGAAAGAAAATAAATAGGGCCCAGTGGGATGGCTCAGTGGTCTAAAGCGCCTGCTTGGGAAAGCTTGGGCGGCTGCAGGGACCACGGTTCAATCCCCAGCACCACATGCTGCGCCAGCCCTGCCCTCGGGGCGAGCTGAGCTGGCCATAAAAATGAGTGAATAAACAAACAAAGGTTCTGAAACAAGAAAAAATAAATAAATAAATAAATAAATAAAATAAAATAAATAAATACATATATATATATACGTATATATATGGCATTACTTTAGTATATTTACTACAGGCTCTACAGCCTCACTACACAGCTTGGACTCATTGTGATCCTCCTGTTTTGAGCCTCCCAAGTGCTAGGATTACAGGCCCACATCACCACGCCCGTTCTCACTCACTGTCTCAGCCTAGTATTGCTTCTTACCACAGAAAAAGATCTCTACTCAACCAAACAGGAACCAAGAAAAATCACAAAAGAGCTAGATAACACAAACTGACAGGAAGCACAATACAGAGGGAACTGACCCCTTGCTAGCTAGTTTTAGGGTTATCTTGGGCCAGTTACTTAAGTTTTCTAAACCCTGCGTTTTTGTTTTTGTTTTTTTTAAACCCTGGGTTTTTCATCTGGAAAATACTGTTGGGCACAATGGCACATGCCTGTGATCCCAGCACTCGGGAAGCTGAGGTAGGAGGATTACTGGAAGTTCTAGGCCAGCCTGAGCTATAAAGTGAGATTAAGGCCAGCTGGAACTAAGATAACATGAAAGCATCTGGCACAAAGCCTTAGCATGAAAACCGCTTCAAGGCCCTAGATATTACTCATTGGTAGAGCACTTGTCTATCCTGTATGAGGCCCTGGAGTCAATTTCCCAGTATGGGGAGGTGAGGATCTTGGCAAGGTGGGATCTATCCAGTTTAAAGAGAAGTTCATCAATTGCACAAATTGAAACTTATCAACAACAGATTCCCAAGCCTCCTAGCACTTCTACAGGATGTAAGAATCCTGAAATTAACACTCTACTTTACGAATAGACAAACATCTGAACAAACTAAAAAGCTCTCTCTTTCTTAACCTTGAGGAGTTTTTGCCTTCTAGGAGAAGAAAGAAAAGGGAAGTGAGGGGGAAAAGAGAAATTTGACAGATGGACTCTGTACCAAGGTTTTGGAAAGGTGGCTACACAGCCCTGTGTGATGGCTGCATTTTCAGCTATAATTTAGCACTCAGAGTCTTTAGGCTGAATGCTGAAGTTTAGTTAGGCCTCTCCCTGAGATTCAAAGCTCTGCTCAGAACTGAGTCAATTCTGTGGGTCAGTGCCCAAAGAGCAAAGTGGCCTCTCATAACCAGGAGGCCCAGCTAAGGAGGTAGAAAGTGGGAGGGCCCTTAATTTCGATGAGGGGATAACAACAAGAAATGTGAGTGATAAGACACCCCTTTCTAGGCAGAAGCATAAATACTATTCTTCCTGAACTATAGAAATAACTTGTCCAAAAGGGATGGGAAAACTAATTATAAATCATTCAGGGTCTAGCCAGGCGTGGTGGCTCACTCCTGTAATCCCAGCACTCGGGAGGCTGAGGCAGGAGGATTGGTGCAAGTTCAAGACCAGCCTGGGCTACAAAGTGAGCTCAGGACCAGCCTCAACTGCATAGCGAGACCCTGTCTCAAAAAGACAAAAAAAAAAAAAAAAAAAAAAAAAAAAAAAAAAAAAGAAAAAAAAAGATCATGTCTCCTCCAAGAGGGCCAGCCCAATTTCTATGATAAAGTAACAGTACCCTGCTTCCCATCTCCAGAGGCTCTCAGTAAAGATGAAATCATACATGCAGTTGCCAACAACTGCTGGCAGACTAGCTCTGTTCACAACAAACTCTGTAACAGCACTTCAGAGAGCTGAGTAAATATTTATCATCTCTAGGACCTCCTGAACCAATTTTTCTAGTACTAAGAGTTTCTGAGCATGCAAAACAACAGTAGTTGAAGTTGGAGACTCAGGTTAGAGAAATTCCTAACTTCTCCAATTCCTTTCTTCAGTCTGATTTTTTTTTTTTTTTTTTTCTCGTTTCAGAACTTTTGTTGTTTATTCACTCATTTTTATGGCCCACTCAGCCTGCCCCAAGGGCAGGGCTGGCGCAGCATGTGGTACGGGGGATCGAACTGCGGTCTCTGAAGCCGCCCAAGCTTTCCCAAGCAGGCGCTTTAGACCACTGATCCAACCTGCCGGCCCCCTTCAGTCTGATTTTTTTTAAAGTATACTATATACTTTTCCTTATGGAAAGTTAGTGGCTTGGAAGGATGAAATTTAGTATCTTTAGAAAAGAAATATAGGGGTCAGGGAGATAGCTCCGTGGCACAAGTTTCTGCCTGGCAAGTGCAAGGTCGTGAATTTGAACCTTGGTCCTGCAAAAAAAAAAAAAAGAACCAATCCCCTGCAGACACTGAGGGACTATATTCTACAACCAAGAGCTAGTGGGAAATGATTTAAGGGAAAAAGATTAGAACATACTCAAAGGTCCATTCCTTGGAGATTATTTACAGATAAGATATGAATTATTCCTTGAAGAAAAGCAGCATGGGACCTATTTCTAACCAATGCAACCCTGATTATCCACAGCATCAGGAAGTAGTTTTGGGACCAGGTTGAGTGCTTGATTGATATTTTAAAATGTTCTGCCTTCTTTGGGCCACAGCTCTTGGCTTTCAAAGAACCAGTCTCTCACTGGAAAAAGCAATAACCAGGAGCTGTGTGGGCACATCAAATGAAGAACTACATGCTCTAAACTCCTCCAATCTCTGGCACTATTTTTACCTTGTTCACTAACCAAACTGAGTTGGGGATGGGCAAGAAGACTTCTGACTTCACCGGGAGGATTGAAGCCAAAGAAAAGAAAGGATACAACATTCCCTTGCGTAGAGGAGTTTCAAGCCCTAAGTAGGACATTATTGACCAAGCTTCATATCCCAGGCCTCTGAAAGGCCTTTCCTAATCATAGCCAACTATATAGCCCGACTCTTTGTTATCCTTATTCATTTTTCTTAACCCCAAGTTAAGATGATAAACTCTGGAAGGCAAAAACTTGGGTCTCCCTCACCCTTATTTTTCTATCACTCAACACAAAGTGCACATACATGGTCAGAAAGCTACCTCTGTGTTCCTAGATAACAAGACCAGTGATAGAAAATTACCAAGCCACAAGCACAGGGGGCCAGCGAAATAGCTGAGTAGAGTAAGAGCTTGCCTGGCAAGTATAAGGGCCTAAGTTCAATCCCTGGTCCAGCAAAAAAAAAAGAATAAGTTTGGACTGGAGAGATAGCTCAGTGGTCTAAAGTGCCTACTTAGGCAAGCTTAGGCAATAGCAGGGATTGCAGCTCAATCCCCAGCACCATATGCTGTACCAGCCCCACCCCCAGGGCAGGCTAAGCCACCATAACATCAATCCATCCATCCATCCATACATACATACATACATACGATAAGTTAAAAAAAAAAAAGTACAGGTCTGTTGCTCAACATCAGGTTCTGATAACTTCTCTCTGCAGATATGTGGGGAAAACCAGAGGAAAAAGCCTGTCAGTTTTGCCCTTAGACACCCTAGTCTAAAGGGAAAACAAGACAAACACCAAAGAACAGCCCCCCCACACACACACACAGGGGAGCAAACTGTGTGACAAGGCTTACAGGAAAATTCAAATGTCAAGGACAAAGGGCAAAGAAAGAAGGGGGAGCAGGGGTTGAGATACACTGGAAAACTTCAAGACCATGAAGGAAATCATGAACAAGAAAGACCTTCCTTAAAAAAAAAAAAAGACCTTCCTTGTCTCTATGTCTTAGATATAGATGAAAGTTCATTTCTGCCTTTAAACAGCAAGAAAATAAATGCTCTCGCTTACGTGCTCTCCTGCCACATCATCTTGTTGACTGATCAAAACAGGATGCCATACCACACTGTGGTAGAAATTAAATCTGAGGCACAATGACCCCTGGAGGTACCAAGATAAGGAATAAACAAATTTCCATCCAACTCTTGGGAGTCCTTTCCCCTCCATCCAAACAGGTGGAGGAATCAAAGGCAGTCACACCTTACAGACATTCTAGAACATAAACCTAGAACTCCAGTGCTAGAAGACAGGACTCAATCTTTTCAAAATGAAAGTGCCATGTCTATAAATAAATAAATAAAGTAATCCAGATTGCTAAGGCAATACTAAAAAACCTGTTTTTTTTGGTGGTATTGTGGAATTAAATCTAGAGGCACTCTCAGGGCCCCACTCCCCGGGGTGTGCTGAGCCAGTAATTGAGACTGGGCATGGTGGCACGTGCCTGCAATCCCAGCTCTTGGGAGGTTGCAAACAGGCAGATCACCATGAGTCTGATTTAGTAGTGAGACCCTGAACACACTGTAGACCCTTCCCAGAAAAAAAAAAAATAAATAAAATAATAATAATAATAATAATAACAAAATCAGGGCCGAGGAGTAGTTCCATGGCACATGTGCCTGCCTGGCAAGTGCCAGGTAGTGACTTTGAACCCCAGTCCAGCAAAAAATAAATAAATAAATAAAATTAAAAATAAAAATAACAAAATCTAGGGGCTGGCAAGATGGTTCAGGGGTCTAAATCACCTGCTTAGGAAAGTTTAGACAACTGCAGGAACCACAGTTGGATCTCTCTAGCACCACATGCTGTGCCAGTCCCACCCCCAGGGCAGTCTGAGCCAGCCACTAAATATATATATATATATATATATAAATCTAGGAGCCTGGGGAGATAGCTCAGCAGAATAAGCACTTGTCTGGCAAGCTCAAGGGCCTGAGTTCAATCTCCAGTTCCACAAAAAGTAAGTAAGTAAGAGGTGCTGGGGAGATAGCTCCGAGGCACAAGTGCCTGCTGGGCAAGTGCAAGGTCGTGAGTTTGAACCCTGGTCCCACACACACAAAAAAAAAAAAAAAGAAAGAAAGAAAGATAAACCTAGAGGCACTCTACCTGCTTCAACCTCCCTGAGTGTACACTCAGTCAATTTTGGTTTGTTTGAGAGGTCTGGCTACGTAGCACAAGCTGGCCTTGAACTCACTCAAAAGTTACCCTGCCTTAGCCTCCCCAGTGCTGGGATTACATGCATGCACCACCATGTGTGGCTCAACTTTGTTTGGGGAATACATTAATTTTAGAAGTATC
>PVJA010042074.1:0-17528 GCA_004027025.1 Myocastor coypus | reverse complement strand
CAGCCTCCCGAGTGCTGGGATTACAGGCGTGAGCCACCATGCCCGGCTTTTTCTTTTTTCTTTCTTTCTTTTTTTTTTTTGTCTTTTTGAGACAGGGTCTCACTATGCAGTTCAGACTGGCCTTGAGCTCACTTTTGTAGCCCAGGCTGGTCTTGAACTCGCAATGATCCTCCTGCCTCAGCCTCCTGAGTGCTGGGATTACAGGTGTGCACCACCACGCCAGGCTAGTATTTCTTTTTTCTCATTTTTTTGCAGTGGGGGCTGGAGATGAACACAGAGTTGTCCCATGTGGGGCAGGCAGCACCACAGCACTGCACTCTGGCTTTTGGTCATTCTCTTAGGATTCCTTTGTGAACATCACTAGCTGTAAAGGGACACAAGTGGCAAGGCTAACACAGGAGATGTAGGCTCACCCCTGTTCACTTCCTTGGGGAGCCCAAGGGGACCAGCCTTGCCCTGCGGGGACCAGCAAGGTGGGGCGGCTGGCCTGCTGAGGTCCCTTGGGGAGGCCACTGCAGGTGCCACCCTGTTCAAGGACACCCAGAGGGGGTACAAGGCTGGGTGACAGTGGCCGGGCCAGGGCTGCCAGCAAATGAGGGAACTCTCACCCTGCAGGAGGTGAATAAGGAAGGACCAAGGCAAGGGGCTGCCTTCCGCTTCCTGTGTGGCTCTGCTCCCAGAGTCCTCTGGGGCACAGTCAGGTTATATCCTTGTAGCTCCAAGTGGAGGGAGCTGGCACTTTCTAGGGGCACAGGGATCACACTGGTGTTACATGAGAGGAGACGGGGGCCCCAGCGGCTCCCCATGGGGCTCCAGAGCTCGCATTTCATGATCACAAACAGATTTGGGACTCCAAGGTGTGTCCTTTGCCACACCCACGCCTGACCATAGGGACCCTGGGAACAGCTCCAGGGAACACAAGGGACACCCTGCGGCGAGGGGGGGGGAGCACTAGCAGTCTGAGAGAGGAGCAAACCATCTGCTCCTCTGCCTCCTGGCCCAGAGGGCAGTGGTAGCCCCAAGCTGAAGCCCTACCCTCTTCCCTTTGGCCTGGCCATCCATTCTGGGGCACTCAGCCAGCACCTCTCTTCTCTGATTGTCCAGGGAGAACTGAACTGCCACCTCCAACAGCCCCTGGGGCGACCTAGGGTCACTCACTGCAGGATGACCATGCCCCTGGGAGACAGGCTTGCTTACCCTCCAACTATGTGTGTGCGAAAAGTTCTCTGCTGGTCCCACAGTGGCTCTGACTGTGTCCCCACCCTGCCAGCCCACAGCTCACAGTGACAGCACAGCCCATTTCACAGGTGCCATCCAGCATTTTATTTTTTTGGGGGGGGGGTAGACTGGGGTTCAAACTCACAACGTTGCACTTGCCAGGCAGGCGCTTGTGCCACAGAGCTATCTCCTCAGCCCCACCTCTGAACATTTTACTTGAGTTCTTTCCTACAACCCTCACAGCAAGCCCGTGTCTTGGGAAGAAGGTCGAGGCAGGGAGAGCTGAGGGGGCTTGTCCAGGGGTCACAGCAGGCCACAGGAGGGCCAGACGTCACACAGTGCCCTGGCTCTTGTTTCTACCCCCACCATCCTTGCCATGTAGGGCCATCTGTTCTCTGGTCAGTAGGTTCTGCCCGAGAAGCAGAGGTCTGGGACATGGAGCATGGAAACACAGTCACTGTGATCCACGCTACCGAGGGCAGCCTTTCCGAAGTCTTCTACCCCAGAGTTGGAAGCCAATAGGCAGTTTTCAGAAAAGGAACCACAGCGCCTCTTGAACTGGACAAGATGCCCACAGTGAGAAAAATGGAAATTAAAGCAACACCAAGGTCCCTGCCAGGTGGGCAAAGGTATGAAGTTGTGCCGAAGAAGGTGTGGCCAGGTGGTTGAGGGGTGACTGGACAGCCCCAAGTGAGCGATGTGGCAAGGGCTTGGCAAAGTCACCCCTGGCGTCAGGGATGCCTCTGCTAGACACGAGGCGAGTTCCCAGCCCACCTAGGACCATATCAATTTGTATTTAGGACAGTGTGCGAGAGACCTGAGCATGTTAGGAAGGGACTCGGCCAAGCCCCACAGGCAACACCAGCAGCTCCTTGAGTGACATCAGAAAGCACCTGGGCTCTGCCCTGGCAGATAAAGCATTCAGAGTCTCCTGGGAAGGATGGGCAGAGCCACCACAGGGGTGAGGCCTGGAGGCTGAGGGACAAGGGGCAGGATTTTTTGTATCGAAGAGATCATAGAGATGGGCATGGTGACACACAGCAGTAATCCCAACATTTGAGAGGCTGAGGCAAGAGGATCGCTATGAATTCAAGGCTAGCCTGGGCCCTGTAATGTATTCAAGGCCAAACTGAACTATATAGTGAGACCCTGTCTCAAACAAACAAACAAACAAAAACCAAGGGGCTGGGGAGATAGCTCTGTGGCACAAATGCCTGCCTGGCAAGTGGAAGGTTGTAATTTCGAACTCTGGTCCTGCAAAAAAAGTACAAGAGAAAAAGATTATATTTAGAAGCTAAACATGGACAATTTTTTAAGAGTATAATTACCATTTCCAGTAACAATGCTGAAAACAATCATATATATATTAAAAAATTAATTTTTCCGGGCATGGTGACGCACGCCTGTAATCCCAGCATTCGGGAGGCTGAGGCAGGAGGATCGGTGCGAGTTCAAGACCAGCCTGGGCTACCAAAGTGAGCTCAAGGCCAGCTTGAACTGCACAGAAAGACCCTGTCTCAAAAAGGCAAAAAAAAAAAAAATTAATTTTAATAAGAATGAAATAACAATGAGACCATTTTAAAACACATTAGTACAGCCACAAAAATTAATACAATGTATATTGTTGTCTTCTTTTTTAAAATTTTATTTATTTATATTTTTAAACTTCATTTATTTGTTTCTATTATGGAGGGCTCAGTCTGCCTTGGAGGTGGCACTGGCGCAGCATGTGATGCCAGCAATTGAACAGTGGTTCCTGAGGTTGTCTAAGCTTCCTAAGCAGGAGCTTCAGACTGCTAAGCTATCTTGCCAGCCCATATATTATTGTCTTCATAGTAGTTGTTCAGGATACAAGATGCAGACATGATAATTTTTCTTTTTTTTTTTTTTTTAAAGAATTTTTATTTTATTTATTATTTTTTTTCTTGTTTCAGAATCTTTGCTTGTTTATTCACTCGTTTTTATGGCCGGCTCAACCCACCCCGAAGGCAGGGCTGGCGCAGCATGTGGTGCCGGGGGTCGAACCGCGGTCCCTGAAGCCGCCCAAGCTTCCCAAGCAGGGGCTTTACACCGCTGAGCCATCCCGCCGGGCCCCGAGACATGATAATTTTTCTAAACACTATTAGTACCAATATTTCCTCTCATTGAACTAAGAGAAAGTAGTTTTATGCATAGTCCAATAGTCCACAATAGTAGTGGGTGATCAGCAGAACTGGTAGTGTCAGAAGTTGTTGACTTGAGCTTTTCACAGCTAAGCATATTAATCTGGCTTTACTTTTTATATCTTGTGCTTAAACTTTTCTGCTGGATGGTTAAGACCAAGTTGAGGCAAGACCTATATAACAAAAAGTGTAACTTTAAAAAAAAAAAAAAGTGTAACTTTTGTATCTGACAAGGTCAGTCACGTCCCCTCATGGTTTACCTTGAAACCATGTACAGCATCTTATAGAACTGTTGTCAGTGTCAGCTGTCTGGATGAGTCACAGCCATTGTTTGACCAGTTTGCTTCTGTGAAAGCCTGACAGAATGTTTTCTCTCTAGGTGACTCTCCTTAGGCACACTATATATCGTTGATCCCTTTCCTCTGCGGCCCCATAATCTCCATGAAGAGAATATATATATATATATATATATATATATATATATATATATATATACATATACATAATTTATTTTTTTTGAGACAGGGTCTCCTTACATAGTTCATGCTAGCCTTGAACTCAACATACAGCCCAGGCTGGCCTCAAACTTGCAGAGATCCTCCTGTTTCAGCTCCCTGAGGGCTGGGATTACAGGGTGCACCACCATGCCCAGCTTTCCTTTTTTTGTATGCTTATGGCTTTAGTGACAGGCATGTGATTCACGCATCACGCACTGGCCATGCTACATGGATGCACAGCACAGATTTGTTCTCACAGTCTGCCAAATTCCCATTACCGAACTCCCACTGGGCCACAGAGGAAACATCAGGTACAGTAACCATTTGCAGCTGTAGTTAGATTACCAAAATATGCCTGTATTTGCAAGTGCAAAATGATTTCTGTTTTACACACTGACATGTTTTCTATCCTTTGCTGTCAAAGTACGCTGCTCTTGAGCAACACCTGGCTCCATGGCAGCTCTTTCACTGGAGATGACACACATGCAGCTGAGTGTGCAAATCTCAGGTGGGGCCTGATGAGTTGTGCCAGAGACACCCAGGACGACCACAGGTGGGGTAGGGCACATGGACTGCGTGTGGGTCAGGAGACCTTCCTCTGTATAGTGCCTTTTGCATTCTGAACCTTGTGATGTTAAAACTATGTAATTGGGGACTGGGGAGATGCTCAGTAGCATAAGTGCTTGCCTGGCAAGTGCAAGGTTCTGAGTTTGATTCTTGATACTGCATCAATCAATCAATCAATCAATCAAACTACATAAACAGAGAAATGCCAAACTCCTGGGAACCCTCCCTCTTGCTGGGTAACCCAGGTGGCTGGATGTCCTTCAGGTGAGTAGGGAGCTACTGGCAACCAGGGTGAGGACCACGCTGCATCTGCTGGTCTCCATCCTGCAAGAGGAGATAAGGTTGGTGAGAGGCTGGGCCTAACACCTGACAGTTCTGAGTGACAAGCAGAGCATCGACTTCTGACCAGACACAGAGGGGCTGGCAGCTGTCTATGTTTCCTGTTTATCTACCTTATGGCTTCCCATTTGCCCTGCCATCTAGAAGATGAGCTCCAGGAAGACAGGGGCAGAGGCTAAGGCCAGCAGAGGGGCTGCACATGGCAGGTGCACAGCAAATGAATGAAGGGATGAATTAGTAAATGAATGAGTTTATAAGTGAATGAATGAATGATTGAGTGACTGAATGAACGAGTGAATGAGTGGAGGTCCAGGTTTCCAGGGGCAGGATGGTGGGAACAGGAACTTGGTAAGAAGCCTGAAGCCCTCCTCAGGCTATCTGTTCCCCTGCAGCCGCATCAAGAGCAACGTGGATGGGCGGTACCTGGTGGACGGGGTGCCTTTCAGCTGCTGCAACCCTAGCTCGCCGAGGCCCTGCATCCAGTACCAGCTCACCAACAACTCCGCGCACTACAGCTATGACCACCAGACCGAGGAGCTCAACCTGTGGCTGCGTGGCTGCAGGGAGGCCCTGCTGGGCTACTACAGCAGCCTCATGAGCTCCATGGGCGCTGCGACACTGATCGTGTGGCTGCTGGAGGTAAGCCTGCTGACAGGTGGCGCTGGGCAGAGACCGCTGAACGGCCAGGTGGCCCGGGCGCTGGTCTAGGTGCTGAATCAGGCTGAGCGAGGGACCTGAACTCCAGGTGGGGGCGGGAAACGGAGGCTGTGGATGCTCCCAGGATGTCCCGCCCCCACATGGAAGGAGAGACAGCTGAGGTCCAGGAAGCTTTTCTGGTATCCATGCGGAGACATCTTGTAGCTCCTCAAGACAGAGTTGGGGAGTGGTGGGAGATGAGGGGTGCAGCTCACTGCCAGGAGGCTGGAGGATAGGACACCCCACCACCACCGCCACAGGAGGCCTGGGAGGAGGACAGCAGTCAGGGCTGAGCATCATCACTGTTCTTCACCTTGCCACCTGTATAGGGGCCAGCTCGCTGGTGCCAGCAAGTCTGAAGGCCCTAACTTATCCCCTAAGCCTATAGTGGGCAGAGCTGTGACAGTCACACAGTGCAGATGGCACCAGACTGGGGAGCCAAAGTGTGGTTGTCACCAAGGGCAGCATTAATCATGGGATACCAGAGTGGGCGTTCACACCAGGAGGCCTTGCTGGAGGAGGTGACTTTTTCCAGTGTAAAATATGTCATTACACTCACCTGCAATTCATCTTGACTTAGACTTGGTTTCTCACACCAGAGAAACAGTGTGGTATTTACACACGTACCAGTACAGCCTCAGGGTGCACCCATTTACCTAGGACTATCTAGAAGTTATCCTTCTTTATGGCAGAGTAGTGCTTCATTGCATTAAAAACCCCACATCTTCTTTATCCATTTAAGCTTGCAATTGATAAAAACAAGACCTGGGGCTGGCAAAATAGCTCAGTGGTCTAAAGCACATGCTTAGGCAAGCTTAGGCAACTGCAGGGACTGTAGTTCGATCCCCTGTACCACATGCTGAGCCAGCCCCACCCCCAGGGCAGGCTGAGTCAGTCATAACATAAATAAATAAATAAAGGTGAGAGAGAGAGAGAGACAGAGAGAGACAGAGACAGAGACAGAGGAAAAAAAAAACCCAAAACCTACAGCTCATCAGTCACTTTCTTTGGGTGCTACTCCCATCTGGGACTGAGGGCTCTACACCTCCTGAGGCACCACAGACCACATGACCCAGGTGCTGCTTCACTTCAAACTGGCAGCCCAGGGGAAGCCTGGTTTCCTCGCCAGAAGCTGCCATGGTGAATGCTGGGGAATAAATCAGTCATCCATTCCTGGCCGGCATTCCTCATCAGACCGGCCAGCGTAATGGCTACAGAGGAACCACACATAAGGCTGTGCAGTAAAGGCGACTATTTCTTAGTAGTACAGGGGATTGAACCCACAGCTTTCACACTGAACTACAATCCTAGACCTGTTTGGAAAACATTGTTGTCTCACTACATTGCTCAGGCTGGGCTTGAACTTGTGATCTTCCTGCCTCAGCCCCCCAGAGTGCTACGAAGGTGTGCGCTACCAAGCACTGGTTAAGGAGACTTTTGAAGCTTGTACAAAGTTACCAGGGGCCGGGGAGATAGCTCCATGGTAGAAGTGCCTGCCTGGCAAGTGCAAGTTCGTGAGTTCAAACCCTGGTCCCGCAAAAAAAAAAAAAAAAAAGTTACCGAACAGCCAAAATGTACCAAGGAATGTGCTGAGGATGGGGGTGCAGCTTGAAGAGGGGACCCAGGACTGGAGCCTCAGGATGCGACAAGGGAGGGTGGCCCGTGGCAGGCAGCTCGGCAGGGTTGAGTCAAGTTAGTGGGCGAAGACGGAAAGAATGACGTCCTAGGCAAAGAGAACTGGGAAGGGGAAGTGGAGAGAGGATGGTTAGGGAGAACCCACAGAAGCCCAGGGAGGCTGAGAGGGGTGAGATAAAGACGGTGCCTTAAGCACGAGGCCAGACTTCACTGTCCCCATTTAAACACCTAAACACAGGCCGGGGTGCCCCTGGCCCCCACCAGCCCAGCTCTTAGCTCCTGCCCGCTTCTGTGTCCTGCTTCCATCCCACAGGTGGGCATCACCGTCGGGCTGCGCTACCTGCACACGGCGTTGGAGGGCGTGTCCGACCCCGAGGACCCCGAGTGTGAGAGCGAGGGCTGGCTGCTGGAGAAGAGCGTGCCCGAGACCTGGAAGGCCTTCCTGGAGAGTCTGAAAAAGCTGGGCAAGGGCAACCAGGTGGAAGCGGAGGGTGCGGATGCGGGCCAGGCCGCCGAGGCCGGCTGATGGGTACCTGCTCCCTCCCAAACACTGAGTAGTGGACTCCAGGCAATGTGGTCCCCCCTCTCCCAACTGCACGTCTGACTCCCTCAAGGCTGCCGCTGGGAACAGCCCATCACGACCTCTTCTTGGTGGTGCAATGTAAAGTGTAGGGTCCCCCGAAGCATGTGGCAAAACGTGGGTGGGTTGGCCGACGGACTCCCAGGCAGATGAACGAGACCTGACTGCTGAGGACGCACCTTCTTCTTGGGGCGCACCCAGCCCCACCTCCTGCTCCAGCTGCTGGTGAGAGCTGCTTCTTTTCTAGAATCTGCTGCTGTGAGCTCCACATCGCTTCATGATCAACTTCCGAAACACGTGCTTGATGCAGAAGCACAGGAGTCTGGGAAATCTAATAGCAGTAGTCTCGCGAGAGCTGAGATGCACAGGCCCGCCGCTGTGCTTGCTTTATGCTAGAAGGTGGGAGCAGTCCTACTTCTCTCAGTCTCAGGCTCTGCGCACGCTGACAGCTCTCCACAGGAAGTTTTTCCTTTCGGCACAAAAGACTTTCAAGATGGGATCATTTCTCCCTCCGAGCACACAGCGAAGAGGTTACACTCTCAGGCCGTTGGCCGCAGTGGACCATGGGCTCATGGCTGGTCCCAGCCACACTGGCCCTGAGGTGCAGACGACAGCCTGTAACCAGGCAGGAGTGCACCCTGTGGAGGTCAGGCTTTACCACCTGGTGGGCCTGGGGACAGCTGCATGGGTGGCTGTCACAATCCCCATGGACAGCACTGTCTATGATGGTGGGCAAGGGGTCTTCTGGAAGCTTCCCATTCTCCGCAGGTCCCCATCCTTTTTTTCTGTGTGTGTGTGTGTGTGTGTATGTGTGTGTGTGTGTGTGTGTGTGTGTGTGTGTGTGTGTGTGACCAGATGCTAAGGCACATGCCCTATCATTGAGCTATATTCCCAGCCCTTTTTGAGACAGGACCCTACTAAATTGCCTAGGTTGGCCTTGAACTTGCGATCCTCCTACTGCAGCCTTCTGAGCAGCTAGGATGACAGCTATGTGCCACCACACCTGGCTTCAAAGAGGACCCCCTGAGATGACGTCTTTCTTTCTCTGGGTTTGCGCCTGTATGAGGTTTCATTTTCTCTAGGAAGGGTGGGAGCAAGGTTCCGGCAAAGCGCGCCATTTCCTGGGGATCAGAGCACGGTGGGGCCTGCATGATGTGCTGGTTAGGTGAACATTCAAGGCAGCCCATTCCCACCGGGCTGGAGCTGACGCTGGGAGGTAGAAGGGGGCGTACGGCTGACGTCTGTGCTCCGCCCAGCACTGATGCTGGGAACAGATTTCTCTGGGCTAGGCAGGGGCTCCCTGCTGATCAAAACGCTACAGCTGCACAGGGACAGCGAGATGTTTGGGTGCCACCCAGGGTGTGTTCTGGGCTCTGATGTTCCCACACTAAATAGCAGAGACTGGTCCCAGTGCAGTTTAGGCCTGATGTCCCTGAGACCCTGGAACAATTCACACCCCTGGCCACCTCCAGGGAGTGCCCCCCACCAGCTCCCACTGTCTCAGGAGTGCTGAGAACCCACTGAAGTGCTATTCTAGGCCGCATGTGAGACTGTGTCAACAGCTGTGTCAGATATTAAAAATTATACTGCACAAATGCTGATCTTGTGAAGTGACTGTCTTGGCCCACCGGAGAGCATGTATCCTTCCAGCCCTTGTGCACCCTAAGAGAAGGGCTGTATCAAGTGGCCTGGCCATTGGTCTCTTCTCTTGCTATTGCTCGTGTATCTCCTACCTGCAAGAACTGAAAACAATTAGGTCATTAGCTTTTTTTTTTGTACCTGGGATTGAACTCAGGACCCTGCATTTGCCAGGCAGGTACTTAATTTTTTTTTTTTTTTTTTTCTTTTTGAGACAGGGTCTTACTCTGTAGTTTATAATGAGGCCAGCTCACTTTGTAGCCCAGGCTGCCTCAAACTTGCAACGATCCTCCTGTCTCAACCTCCCATGTACTGGGATTACAGACATGCACCAACACACCCAGCTAACATTGTTCAAGTTCAAATCAGGGCTGCATTTTTTTTTTTTTTCGGGACCAAGGTTCAAACTCATGACCTTGCACTTGCCAGGCAGGCACTTGTGCCACCGAGCTGTTTCCCCAATCCCCAGAGCTGCCTTTAATTTCCTGTTTCTTCCACTGTGCTGGGGGATGGAGCCCAGTGCTCTAGCAGAGCTGGCCCTGTAGCCCTCAGCCAGTTTTCCAAGTTTTGCTGGCCTGGCTGTGGGGTGGAGTTGGGAGGTAAGAGACAGGGTCTCAGGGCTTTTGCTTTTAAATCTCTGCCCCACTGAGGGGGTAGTGGCCTTTCATGCTCATGGATACGGGGCAGCTGAGTGTCCTGGAATTCGTCCACTGCATCACGCTGCAAGCCCAGACCTGAGCCGCAGGCCTGGGAAGTAAAGCCCGAGCAACCTTGCTGTGGCTAATAGGATCGGGGCAGGCTGTGCACGCTCCCTGCCCCTCCTCACATGGGCACTGGCTATGCCAGGCCAGCAGGTTTGCAGCTTAGCTGGGGCAGAGGTGCAACAAGACAGCGAGGACCTGCCCCCATTCCTGGGCCAGAGACAGCTCCATGGCAGGCACGTCAGGGGCAGAAACATGTCTAAGAGGACAGGGGCCACCCCTCAGGTCCCAAGGGACAGATTGCCCTTCACACCCCGTAGGATTTTATTCTGTCTTCTAGAACAGGCTGGGTGAATGGCAAAGTCAGAACACAGCAGCTATGCCAAGGGCAATACAGAGCAGGAGGCAAGCGCTCCAGGGAGTTTAGGCCTCCCTAGTGGTCAAAACAAGCCACCAAATGCCCTATGGTGACAGCAGAAAGCTTCATGATAGACCAGCAGCCTTCTCAGTGTGGCGGATCTGAAAGGTTGAACATGACATGGCTGTGCTGATATGATGTTTACAAGTCGCAGGGACAGAGTTGTGGGAGCTGGGGTGCAGGCAAGGACAGCAGCTGGAAAGGGACATGAAGGAACTACCTGGGGTGACGGAGCTATTTCTCTACTGCTAAACAACTGCAAGCATTTGTGAAAATGTGTAATTGTACCTCCAAAGAACTAGCTTTAAATATACACTGCAGTAAATCTGGCTTAAAATAAGAGTAGGGACAGAAAAAGAATTGTGTCAGGAGCTGAGTCCTGGAAGTGGTGACAGGGGCAGGGAGCTGGCATGGCGGTGCCAGGAGGCTGAGGCAGGAGGACTGCTGCGAGTTTGAGGGCAGCCTGAACTACACAGAGACCCTGCGTCATGTGTACCAGATGCTGCCTCAGTGTGACAGTTGCCTTCTAAGAGGATTCTGAATAGGACGGCAGAGGTCTCACAGGCCAGCAAATAAAACGCAGCTTCCTTCTGACCAGGTCAGAAGCAGGAAGTGTGTGGCCAGTTCCCAGGGTGCCTCATGGGCCCAGGATGAGGCCTGAAATGGTCCAGAAGAGACATAGCTGTTGCAAACAATGGACATGGAATTTAATCGGCTGAAATCATGACTAAGCTCTCTGGCAAGGTCAAGATGGCTTGGCTAGTGGCTGCAACCGACACTAATAATATAAGCCTCTTACGCTTCATGCTAATACAGATGCCCCATTTTTGCTACAAGGTGACATCGAGAGCACTGCAAGGCCCCAAAAGGTGGAACTGAACAGGAAGGACACGTAGGCCAATCCAAAGTACTGTCAACACCTAAAGTATTTATTCAGATAGCTTCAAACTTTTTACATATGGTACATTCCAGAGCTTCCAAGTTGTCCACAGATATTATAGTAAACTTACTAAACAGATAGGATTTTCCCTGATATGGAAAGCATGTTATATAAACATTTCTACAATGAATGAATCATGCAGGATGAATTGCAAAACTAAGACACTTCCTCAGGTACGGAAGACAGCTAACAACAGGAACCAAAGGGTGTGTGGGCTGCAGTTTCCTCTTCCACCACACTCTGCCTCCTTGGGGAGTGGAATTCAGAATCACCTGCTAACTCCAGGCCTCTAGACCTCCGCGGGCTCAGGCCTGAAGGCAGGTGTGCTGTTAAGAGTTGGTGACGATGATGTTTATAACCCAGGTAGGAAGAGAAAGCTGGTCTTGTCACTCTAATCATGGCAAATATATGGAGAAGCCTGAAGAAGTTGAACTCAAAAGCTAAGAAGCTGTAGAGCATAATAAACATGAATTATTCTTTTCACTGCCCAGATTGTGTCAATGAAAAGGAATGACATGCGGACACTAATCTGCAGTTTCTTCCTGTTTGGTCTCCTTTTAGCTCTGAGCCCGGTCCAAGCAAAACACTTTAGTTAAGGCGAGTCTTGGAAGAAGAGGGGGTTCTGCCATGTGGCCTTGCAGAAGTGGCTCTGGCTCCTGGGAATGCAGCAGAACAGGCAGAGCTGAGCCAAATAATGCAGAAAAGAAATTTAACAGAAGCTGAGTCGGAGGGTCATGGCTGAAGCACTCAAAATTCTTTTGCTCTGCATTTGATTTCATCCCAAGGAGGCAAAGTAGAGGCGCAGGACTCTAGCTGCCCTAGAGCAGGCTCTCAGGGCCTGGTGGGAGTGGCTGCTGGATAAAGCTTTCACTAAGTAGCTATTGTTCTAGGAAGGCACCTCTTAGAAAGAACAGTAATGGTTAAAAAGATCTGGAAGCCTGGATGCAGACTGCCCCCCCACCAGGCCTTAGTGGCCTAAGTGAGCCAGAAGCCCGGCCCGAAACAGCTCCTCTGCTCCCGGGGATGCCTCGGGGTGCCCACAGCACTGCATTCTCCTTTCTCATCTTGGCTAGTGTCTGAACCCAGATGCGCACACCTTCTCAGTCTAGCTTTGGGGAGAACATGAAAGTATTACTACCTGAAAATAGAGTTTTAGAGTTTTCAAAAAGCCCTTTAGTGAGTTCTCTCAAAGCCGTAAGTCCTGCCCAAAAGAACGCAAAACCCAGAAGCCCTGCCTTCTGCAGCTGGGCTGAGCGAAGCCCTAAGAAAGCGCCTGCCTCTGGCTCCTGCCACGCAGACGCTCCCTGCTGTGGCCCGGCCTTCGGCACTGGTGCTCTGTTCTCAGAGGTAGACTTCAGCAGTGGGGGGACACCGGCTCTGTCCCCAGGCTGAGCCGTAGAGAGGAGCCAGGACAACCCATGGTTCACACACACGGCTCCTGCCTCCCCACTCGAGCACTCCAGGAGGGGATGAGCTCCAGGCCTGGGGCCAGGAAGCAGGTCCTTGATGGATCCCAAGACCTGACCTGTAACCTGAGAGAGACACAGCAGCAGTCTGAGAAAATCTGGTGGTGGAAGAGGGTTTTCATCAGTCCCTGGAGCCCAAAACTACAAAAATAAAACTGGGAAGTAAAACTTAAATAAACAATTTATTTCAAAATTTAGCAGAACTATTTTCCACTTTCTTCCTTAAAAAGCTGACTGGGTCATGAAACTCAAGTTCACATTTCTGGTGGTGAAGTGCTCATAGATGTTGCCAGTCAATGCCAACCAGGGTCTGGTTTGCCTCCTGCGCATGTCCAATTTCCTCCGTGATGCTATGCTGGTGCCAGAGCTTCTGGATCTTCTTAAATCGCTCATTGCACAAATGCAGAGGGTTTCCCCGTCTGAAAGGAAGATATACATAACTCAGACCGTCTCCTGCTGATCAGGCTCCATGCAGTTTCTGCCCAGCAGGTAACCATGGCTCTGCAAGCTAAGAGCAGCTGGCAGGGTCTGAGCTCCACCTACATGGGTGAGGGGAGCAGGGTCTCAGAGAGGCAATTACCACTGGCCGCGGTCCCCTCAAGAGGGCATAATTCTCTGGCTTGGACACATGACTCCATCCGCATGCCCACTCCCCCAGCACTGGGCTGGGAGACAGCAGAGCAGGGTCACTAGGCTGCAGGTGGCCCAAGGGTGCCTCCCATATGCACGAGCTGGAAGCAGCTCCTCTGCATACCCTGCCTGGGTCTCAGCCTGCACAGCAGAGGAACCTTCCCCTCCTCTGAACACACAGGGGGCCTAAGAGAAAGGCTTCAGTCTACCTGGTGACTGCCAGCGCCTGCCTATGGAGCAGGGCAGCCCAGGGCAGAAGCTGCCAAGCACACATGCTGTCACATCTTGTCCTGCCTGTTCCAAAAACCTTACCTCCAGATCCCTACTTAGGTAACTGTAAGACAAAACACACCTCCTAGCAACTCAAATTTGTTCTTTTTCAACACCCGGAGGGTCCCAGACTCCCCTGAACAGAGCTACACGTGTGAGAAGAGGCCCTTCTATCCTGCTTTGAGCTGGGATGGGAAGGGGTAACTGAGGTGCCCCAGGCACCCCATCGCTCCCTCCCAGGGCACTGCAAGGCGGGCATCATGCCACGCAGAGGCCACAGGTAACCAGTCCTGTGTGTTCCAAGAATGGGCCGTACCTGAGTCCCTGGTCAGTCTCCCCGTAGTCGTCAAGGTAAGGAGGAGAATAAAAACAGCCTTTGGTTTTGCCGGCTAAAAACAGCACCTGACATTCTCGTACTCTGCAGAGAGATGTCATATATTGTTATGAGCAACCAAGGTCTGGAGCCAGTCCACCCAGGAGGATCCTACAGGTAAAGCCCTGCCCAGGGAGGACAGCAACACCAACAGAAGAGAGATGCTGAAAGCTCCAGCCCATCTGGCCCAGTTTTCCAAGTGACTACAGGGACCGTACTCTCCTCAGTAATGACCACACTGACAATCCATGTAGCCACACCTTGGAATGGAACAAAGTGCACGAGTAACAGAACTAAAACAGTGCTAAGCGCAAAAGATGGCTGAGGCCTACACTTAAAATAGGATCTACTATTTTAGCCAGCACTTAACTTCAGGCAGCCCTCACCTCAGGAAGATGCCTGCACCGGAGCCGCAGGAGTACGTGTGCGCAGTGCAGGCGCCGACGTCCTCCCCTTCCAGCTCCGTCTGGCAGCAGTAGCTCTGCGAGCACAGCAGCGTCCCGCACACGAGGCACAGTGTTGGGGCTCTGCTCTTGTCACCGCCTGACTTGGGGCACCTCCAAGAGACCAAAAGCAAACACAGAACCATAAATTAAGACGCAACTGTTCACTGAGGAGTGGAGAGGCCACCCTGGAAAATGACGTGGTCGTGTCACGTACAGCCAGAGATGCACAGACCCTACAACAGGGAATGGACATGAAAGCCAGACTGGAAACGCTGTGTCACAGATGAAGATGTTCATGAACTCGCAGTGGAGCACCAGATGCGTCCTGTGCTGGCATCCCAGGATGAAGCACCAGCCTCGTCACACAGACAGAAATGAGGCACAGTGAGGCCAGGCTACGTGCAAGAAAATCACACGTGCTGCTTGGAAATGCAAGGCCATACAGGCACACCGGAATGTGCCCTTCATGGGGCCACTGCAGGAGACAGAGCGGGCAGCGGCAGAGCCAGAAACCCAGGGCTTCGGCCATTTAGATCTTACTCTACTGTGCTCGCTTTTCTCCCGCTTCTATGACAAGTATCTGACACTGCACACAAGTCGCTAAGGGCCTGCTTCCATGAAACTCGGCTCCTACTCACCCAGGCAGACACTGCGAGTCAAGCGTGCCCACCCACCCCATCCCATGTTCTGCACCTCGCTCTGACACGTGGGAGGCGAGGAATGCTTCACAAGTCAGAGCGAGTGTGCTGAGCAACACACTCTCCCCAGATAAAACAAAGAACCACTGCGAGCTTGCTCACTCTCGGAAGCAAGGCGTTCCACTACAAAACTTACGAGAAATTGGATGCTTGATTAATGAGGCTGCTGTAATCCTCAGGAAGGTCTATTAATCTGTTTGATTCTCTCGGATAACTTCAAGAGAAATAAAAAGATACTCAGTTAACATAAGATCATCTTACAATGACAGGGTAAGCCTTAGCTTAGTCCAAACAGAATCTCAGTGGCCACGTGCTAGGGCTGGGGGTGTGAGTCAGAGCAAGGAATCCAAGATGCAGTCACAGTGCTACTGTGTCTTCAGTGCACATTTTACGCAGAGGTCCTGAGTAAGCAAAGGAGGAAGGGGAGGGCAGCAGAAGCTACGCCTTCTCAGATTCCACCAGAACACCCAGGAAAAGAGGGTGCACAGCCAGAGGCTGGGGTGCAGGGATGGAGGGGACACTTGTGGGGAGTGATCTTAAGGTGACATGAATTGGAAGACAGAATCTTGAATTTTCTTTCAATTCAAGATAGAAGTCATGTTGAGTCTGTGTCTTGGATTAATCAGACAAACTTGGATCCAGGTCTGACCAGTGCCTGAGGGCCACGCTGCCTGCCCACACGAGTACCTGCCCCACAGCGGCTGGGGGCAGCCTCTCACTACTTTATCTAGTAGTGAAAGACCAGGCAGAGCTTCACTGCATGAGTTAGACAACAGTGCTTGCCTCTACCATCCTTGTCCAGGAGAGCCCTGGGGGCGCGCACAGGCTAGGGTACTGCCTTTTGAGCAGTCAGGTTTGGTAGAGAGAGGCTTTAGTACTGTCTCCAATTAAGAAGGAGTTCTAAGGGTTCAAACTGACTTCAGGGTGGAACCGCACTCATCTGGTGATGTTCAAACCACTTTTGACTTATGAAAACTGAAATTTTACACTGTTCATCCTAATAAAACTGGATACACCACTTCAGGTTATGTAAAAGGAAACAAACAACAGAAACCCTCCTCTAGTCTTCTGACTGTGAGGGGTGATGCATTTAGCAGAACCAAGGCGGTGTTAAGAAGCAAAACATCTGACATTCCCTGGAGGAGCACATTTCACTGAAAAATCAGAACTAATGCAAAAAGGAGGAAAAATACAAAAAGGACTGGCCACGACTTGATAGTTACTAGCAGGAGATGACACGTGTGTAGAATCTCATTATACTAACCTCTTTACAGTTTTACATAGTTTGAAAATTTCATAAGTAAAAGAGACAAAAAAAGAGCCAAAACTAGAGAGGGTGACTGAAGACGGAACTCAGGGGCTCACACAAGCTAAGCAAGTATTCTACAACCTAGTTACACTACCCAAGCCCCCCCCTTTCTTTTAGTGCTAGCCATCAAACTCAGGACCTTGGGCTTGGCAGGCAGGCGCTGCACTGCTGAACGATATACCCCTGGCCCCTCTCCATTTTCTAAGATAGGATCTATGTAGTCCAGGCCAGCTTTGAACTCGTCACCATCTTCCTGCCTCAGCCTGCCAAGTCTGGGATTACAGATGGGCACCGCCACACCTGACCTTTCACTTTGAGATCGGGTCTTGCTACACTGCCCAAGGTGGCCTTAAACTTGTGTCCCTCCTGCTTCAACTTCCTGAGTGTTTGGGATCACAGTCATGAGCCACTGCACCTGACTAGAGCCCACAGGTTCTACAAGTACTTAGGACAAACTACAATTTGTTATCTTTCTTTCACCAAAATACTGCAGCCCAGCTATCTCTTGGGCTTTGGCTTTTACAAACCCTCACCCTCAGACTCAGGAGTGTGAAAGCGTGATGCCACACCTCCAGGAACCACTGAAGGCTCAGGCAATCGGCGCTTTACTTGAGGAAACAGCGCTTTCATCCCTACCTTCTGCCCCCAGTCAGGCCTTCGATCATCTTTAACTTACCTGATCGCATCTCTTTTGCCTTGTAAGTATCTTTTAACTTCACTGTTGTGACACCAACTTTAATACAGAGAGGGAAAAAAATAGAACATTTTTATTTATTTATTTATTTATTTTTTGGGAACATTTCTATTTTTAAAGAGAACTAGAATTGTTTTCCCCTATAGCTGTTAAAAGTAAAATAACCTTAATATATTTACCTCACCAAACAAAAACAAAAACAAAACTGGAATAAAAATACCTTGTCTGCAATTTTTTCTTTTTTGCAGAAC
>PVJA010042073.1:0-17501 GCA_004027025.1 Myocastor coypus | reverse complement strand
TTTTTTTTTTTTTTTTTTTTAATTTTAGGGAATTAGGAATTAGGGAATTTTAGGGAATTTAGGGTTCAGGGTCTCATTACGAGGTCAGACTCATAGTGATCCTCCTGTTTACAGCCTACCAAGAGCTGGGATTACAGGTATGTGCCACCACATCCAGACTCAACTGCCATCTCAGCATGCCCTGGGGGTGAGGCCAGCATGGCAGGCCTGGGGATTGAACCCCCAGCCCCTGAGCCTACTTGCAGGCACTTTAATCCATTGAGCTATCCAGCCAGCCCTTTTCATTAATTATTTAAAACAGAAAAAATGAGTGTTATATAAACATCTTACTTCAAGATAAGTAACAAAATTAAAAGAATCAGTTAAGAGAGTTGTTGGGCACAGTGGCACATGCCAATGATCTCAAATACACAGACTGAGACAGAAGATTTGCAACTTCAAGGCCAACTTTGGCAATTTAGCAAGATCTCTCAAGATAAAATAAGGAGGCTGAAAATATAACTTAGTAGTATAATGCCCTGATTGTATCCCCAGTATTGGGGGGAAAAAAAAAAGTTAAAAGATTTGAAGGTAACTTCCAATGAGAACAGGAAAGGATTTCAGAGACACTTAAATTCCAAAATGAGGGGCGGGGAGATAGCTCCGTGGCACAAGTGCCTGCATGGCAAGTGCAAGGTCGTGAGTTCAAACCCCAGTCCCGCAAAAAAAAAAAAAAAAAAAAAAAAAAAATTCCAAAATGAATTTTATAGGTTTAGCATTTTATGAGCATGTGTAATTTTTTTTTTTCCCTGTGTATTTGGTACAGGGTCTCACTATACAGCTTAGACTTGTAGTGATCCTTCTGTGTTCAGCCTCCTCAGTGCTGGGATTACAGGCATGTGCCATTACACTGGTCTCTGTGTTCAGCTCAGGGCATCCAGGGTCGAGTAGTGGGGCATGTAGTTCCAGGGATAGAACCTTAGTCCCTGAGCTTGCCTAAGCAGGTGCTTAATCTGCTGAGCTATCTTGCTGGCCCTAAGCATATATAATTCTGATAACTTTTAATTTTTTTTTTTTTGCAGGACAGGGGTTCAAACTCATGACCTTACACTTGCCAGGCAGGCACTCGTGCCACGGAGCTATCTCCCTAGCCCCTAAAAAAATTTTTAAAGTCAAAGCCAGAAAAGTATATTCACTTACATGCTGGGAAGCCCCTAACTTCTGCCAACCAAGAAGCTAAGTTGTAAGATAGCACCTCCATTTCTTTAAAAGTTCTTATTATAACCACTATAATAAATAAGCAGAAGAAACATGGAAAATGATTCCATAAGACTGATTTATAGAAATTATTTAAAGAGTAACAATTCAAGAAATGTTTGATTCAACTAAAGTATAGAAATATCTTATAATTACTGTTTCACAGTATTAGTTGAATCACTTCCCATAGGCAGCAATATACCTGGAAAAGTGGTTTACGTGTAATAGGAACATAATGTAGTTTACTTAGCCAACTACAATGAGGCCCCCACTCTTCTAGGCATTGAACTCAGGGCTTTGTGAATTCAGGAAAGTGCTCTACCTCTAATCTGCAACTCTAGGCCTTTATCTACTTATTTTTTAGAGTTTCACTAAGTGGTCCAGTCTAGTTGCAAAGTTTCAATCTCCAGTCTAAGTCTTCTTAAGTAGTTGGGATTAGAAGCACAAATCACCAGATTGGGTAAATTCAACATTCCCTGATTATAAAAATTCTCAGGTTCCAGCCAACCAACTTCAACCTTACTTGACCAGAATCTTGCCTATCATCCAGTGAATTGCTAGTTAAAAGAAAATGACTTCAAAAAAAAAAAAAAAAAAAAAGAATGACTTCAGTTTTAGTCTATCATCTCTTCTTAACTATGAAGGCTGAATAAGGGCAATGAAGCTATTCTGTGGCTGTATTCTTCGTGTAATAAGCAAGATAACGCTACTGATCAGCATATAAAGAGAGCATCAGTATACAGAAAATTCACTTGCATTCTCTTTTTTTTTTTTTTTAACTTTTTTCACGTTACGGCCGGCTTAGCCGGCCCTAGGGGTGGGAATGGCGCAGCATGTGGTGCCGGACATTGAGCCACAGTCCCTGGGGCTGCCTAAGCTTGCCTAAGCAGGTGCTTTAGACCACTGAGCTATCTCACCAGGCCTCATTTGCATTTTCTTATAAAGAATATCAACCTAAAATAAAAATTAACACTAAAAAGTTTAAGATTTTGCTTTAAAATTGTGCATAACCAGACTAGGCATGTTGGTGCATGACTGTATTCCCAGTGCTGGGGAAGCTGAAAACAGGAGGATTACTACAAGTCCAAGCTGCATAGTAAGACCCTGTACCAAATGGAGAAAAAAAAAAAAAAAAAAAAAAAAAAAAAGAACATAACCTTCATATTACAGATTCTCTTTGTATTACTTAGTCTTACCTTATTGTATATTGAGGACAGCATGTTTGATTCATGACAGGTTTGTATACATATCTCCCGCTTCTAAAATTGTAAACATAGCATGTTAATTTCTTACAGACTTTACACATGTACCAAAGCATATTACTGGATAACTAAATTAAAGATAAAAGTCTAATCAATAGTGAGAAAACACATTTAGATCTAACTGCTCTTCACAGCCTAAATAATCTTGCAGGTAGGTATACAAAAGACCAGCCTTTTCTTTATTAAACTTTTTAGATGAATTATCAGGTTAATCATCTCAATGTCTTCTCACCAAATCTGCAAGCCCATCAAAGCAATCACCTATCCCCAAAACTTCAAGGCCCATGTAAGACAGAAGGCCCATGTAAGACAGGAGAGCATGATTCGGTGGAACCAAAGTACACATATACTGGAGCTGTGACAGCCACACTCAAGAGCTGCACATGTACCAGCAAAGCACTGTACCACAAAATAGTCCTAAGCAGTCCACACCTCATTACTAGCAGTTACTCACTCACCTCTCAAACAAGTCAGTTTACGCTGTTCCCTCTGTATCCTGCCAGCCAGCCCTCTCCATCTCAGATGCATCTTAAATTTGTCCCTCCCCTGAATCATCACTGCCACTGAAATGCCAGCACTCATCATTTTACACCTGTATAGCTCAACAACCTCTGGAACTCCTCTTCCTGTCTTCATGACCACCCCTCAAATACCTCTCTGCCAACTGAATTTCTTCCAGAACAAATATTACCACATTTCATTTTCATAAATCTTTCAATAGCTCTTTTCTACCATAAAAACAAAACATAAAAATGTCCTTATCATGTCATACTAAATTCTTCAACATCTGACTTTTCATTATTAAACTGAGAAAAAATTTTTAACTTTTTTTTTTGTATGCTTTTTTTTAAATGTATTTTGTATAGGGTCTCACTACACAGCTCAGACTTGTAGTGATCCTCCTGTTTTTAGCTCCCCAGTCCTGGGATTACAGGTGTGCACCACCACACCTGGACTCAGTCACTCCACAGTGTGCCTGGGGGGGAGAGGGGGAGGCACAGCATGTGATGCCAAGGATAGACCCTGGTCCCTATGCTTGCCTAAGCAGGTGCCTAGTCTGCTGAGTTACCCTGCCAGCCCCCCTTTTATTTTTTAATGGGAAAAGTGAGTAGGGTCCTGCTATGTAGTTCAGGCTGGTCTTGAACTCACTATGTAGCCCAGGTTAACTTCAAATTCTGTGAACCTACTGCCTCAGCCTCCTAAGAGCTGAATTATGGTATATGCCACCACAACCAGCAGGAAGACATTTTAAGCACAAACTCTTCTCATTTTTAAGAATCTGAATAGCAGAAAGTATCTTTGAATTAAAGAATGTTTATTACCTTCGCCATCCTCGATCTATAAGATCCTGGTAATCCTGCACTGTCATGGAATGTGCCCACATCCCTGAAAAAATGGGGTGTATTAATTACAAGTTGAACTTACTTCTATTTTAAAATTGAAAGTATCTGTTTTAGTAGTATCGATGTTTAGGCTAAAGTTCTAGAACACTCACATTGTAGAAAATGTTTGCCCACATTTAACATTTCTTAATTTAGCATGTAACACCAATGAAAACTAAAATATACTTTAACTTTAAAAAATCAAATATATGAACTAACATCTAATTATTAGTCAATAGTCTATGATACTCACAATCTAGATTCTCACTGCAATCAATTGCATCTCATCTTCAAGCTTTAATAATAACCCCATGAATTCACTGGTAACTTCAGAAGAATTAGAAAGCAAAATTTTTAGTGTAATCAGGTCTAACATAAACTGTTATGGTTTATGTCTAGTTGTCCCCCAAAACCTCATGCAATCATGGGGCGGGGTCTTCTAGAGTTTTGAGACTTGACTCATGAGGCACTGGGATTACGTGTTTTAGTATTGATGCAATTATGGGACTGAGTACTGCTGGGAATTATAGGTGTGGTCTGAGGCAGACAGGCTAAGGCAGAGAGCCTGATGTAATATAAAGAGAGACAGAGAGTCAGACTCGCACTATTGCTCTCTGCTCCCCAGTTGTTCGGTTGCCTCTGTCACGATTGTTGCTGTTCCACCATCATGAACTGCTGCTCTCTGCCATGTGCCTCTGTGCCTTGGATCCAGCCAAGTATGAACTGAAACCTCCATTAACTGTGAGCTAAATAAAACTTTCCTTCCCTCATTTTGTGCGTCAGGTATTTGTCCCAGCAATGAGTAAAAGCAACTAAGACAAACTTGTATACTTGGCCATTAAAAGTAAGACAAAATTACACTGTGATATTTTTTCTAAGTAAAAAACAAAGTGACCCAAATGTCAAGGACACAAGATGCAGAACTACGAGAACTATATGATGGAAAAATTATTTAACTACAGGGGAATCAAATGAAGACTGGCAGAATAAAATTTAAAACACGTGAACCAATGTTAAAAATGGAAATGGAAAAAAAAAATGGAAATGGATTTTCCCCTTTTGTAATTAGTAAACTGTATTAGAGATATGCAGAGATACAGATAGGCCTGGAGGTACTGAGTATATGGAGAGAAAGCGTGGTAGTAGAGTCCAAAAGAAACTTCTGTACACCTGGAAAGCACTAATTCCAACAAACTATAAGGTCTAATTTCACTGACTGTAATAGAAATAATAGGCCAATTAACCAATGGACGGGTGTTAATAGATGATCGGAATGGAAATTGAAATGATAGAAACATGCTTATTTCCCTAAACAAAAATGTTCAGGGGCCAGGGAGATAGCTCTGTGGCACAAGTGCCTGCCTGGCAAGTCCAAGGTCATGAGTTTGAATCTCAGTCCAGCAAAAAAAAAAGTAAAAAATAAAAATGAAAAAAAAGAAAATGTTCAAGGCAGATTTCTCATGGAAAACTTGAAACACTGACTTCACACTAGGCAATTTTCTCTTACTAAAATTACTGGACAAGCTGGGCATGGTGGCGCGCGCCTGTAATCCCAGCACTTGGGAGGCTCAGGCAGGAGGATCAGTGCAAGTCTGAGACCAGCCTGGGCTACAAAAGTGAGCTCAAGGCCAGCCTGCACTGCATAGCAAGACCCTGTCTCAAAAAGGCAAAAATAAAAATAAAATTACTGGACAAAGCTATGTTGAAAGGTCTATTAAAATGTTAAAAGGTCAGGTGTTTTTTTTTTGTTTGTTTGTTTTTTTGGTTTGTATTATTTGGCGGGACCAGGGTTTGAACTCAGGACCTTGAACTTGCCAGGCAGACACTTGTGACATGGAGCTATCTCACTGGCCCCAGTATTTTTCTTTAATGTATTTAAGACAGGGTCTACCAAGTCTAAGGATTTCACTATGTAAATCTGACTCATAGTGATTCTCCTGTATTCAGCCTCCCAAAGCACTGGGATTACAGGAGCGCAGTGTGCCCCAGGGAAAGGGCCAGCATGGTACAGCACACGGGAATCCTTGATTTTTTGTTTTTGTTTTTTTGTGGGATCGGAGTTTGAATTCATGACCTTGCATTTAGCAGGCAGGCAACTGTGCCACGGAGCTATCTTCCTCAGCCCCGCAAATTTTGGACATGTTTAATGTAGCTCATTGATTAGAGACATTTCCTGGTCACAATACGAAAACCATGAAAAAAAAGACTGGAACCCATTTCCCTGGCAACCACTGCCTCCATATTTGTCATGCTTCTCCTAGGCTTCATCCCAATCACGTGGCATACACCTTTTGCACCTTCTGTTTAATCTTCCATGTAAATGCAGTACGCAACTGTCCATTTAGCTAGTATTCATTACCGTCAATTCAAATGATTGCGTAACTATTTCAGACCGTTGCTCGTAACGGCCTACTTCAGGGAGAGCACCTAACAAACATGTCCTACAAATAAATGGACACGCCACAACCACCTAAACCATTCCCCACTTAAAAAGAGGCCGTTTATTTATATTTCCACGGTCATCTTGTTTTCCACCATGCTGGGTCATCCCATTACAGTAACAGAATCTACACTCCACATTTGCCAATGCATGACTCGGCAGGAAACAACACCGGTAGCTTGTTTACAAGACACGGAAGTTTCCAGAAAAACCTGAGTCACGGAAAAACAAAGCTGTGGGCTAACTTTGTCCTCAAGTCGAGGTGGCTGGAGGAATGGCATAGTCTGAGTTCCCGGTAAAATGTCAAACATCAGGTCCAGCGGGCTGCCTGACCGGCACCGACCAGGGCCACCCCTCGCACGCTGCACCACGCAGCGCCAGACCCCGGCCAGTCCCGCACCTGCACCCCGCCCCCGGGACGCACGCCCAGGGAGGCTGCAAAGCGCGCTCCCCTCCCGGGCACCCGAGGGCCTCCAACTCTGGACGCGAGAGGCGGCCCCTAGGGCGCGGGTCCGAGCGCCCGCGGGGTTCCCAACAACCAGCGGGGCCGCCGCCCCTGCGGCTTCAGCCGGTGCGTCCGAGTCCTAGAGCCACCGTGCGGATGGCCCCCGTCTTCGCCGCGCAGAGGCTGCCGCGCCGAGCCGCCGGCCGGCTCCGCACACGCTCCAGGCCGCCGCCGCTCGCTCACCATTGGAGCGGCTTCCCGACTCGTTCTTGCAGTAGCCACAGCGGTAGAAGTCTTCGCCCTCGAAATACTCCACTATGCTGGGCGACAGCGCACTCCAGGAAGCCATGGCTTCAGCTCCGCCTAGGCTCAGCCGCCTGGCCCCACAGCGCCGCGGATGCCGCCACCCCACAATGCAACGCGGCGCACGGGCGAGGCTCGTGTGAAGCCGCTCAGGCGTCCGCAGGCCTGGCCCAGCCTGGCGCCTCTTAGGGCTGACGCCGTGCGCGCCATCTTGGCCAAGGGCAGCTTTCCGCTATTTCCGTTCCTTCTCCGTGAGGGGCGGTCGCCTTCAGTGAGGGTTAGGCGGGTGGGCGGACGGGTAGAAGGGGCTGAAGGGGAAGCCGGCTGGGAAAAGTGGAGTAGGAAAGGGCAAATCAGAGTAGGGGCCAGAACCGCCTTCACCCAGAGCTAGGCCTGCTCGGCCGGAACGTGGCGGGCGCCTGCGAAGGTTGGCTGCGGGCAGACGCCGCAGCCTGCGCCACGGGATACTCACCGCTGGAAGTCTTGCCCTCGCTGGAGCCGCAATAGCCGCAGTGGTAGCCAGCCCTGAGGCCCTCGTACTCCACCACTGAGGCCATGGCCGCCGCAGGTCGAGGCAGGCGGCTCCGCCTCTCGGTGCCCGGGCTGACTTCGCCTTGTGCGGAGGCCGGCGCGGGGAGGGGTGCAGGGGAGGCCGGGCAGGGCCGGGCCCAGCGCTGCTCGGGCCCTGGTGGGGACCGATCGTGCCTTCTACCCGGTGTTTAGCCGCACACTGATCTCCAGTCCTTTTCGGAGCTGAGAGTTATCAGCCCATCTCATAGGCGGGGAAACTGACCCAGTCAGTGTCACCTAGTCACATCACGCAGGTCTCAGATTGAAAAGTACCGATCAGTTGGCATACATGCCCATAGTTACGGCGGCATGAAGGCATTCTGTGAGTGCTGAGCCTTCTCCAATAGAAAACTTGCCACTTAAGACCGGGGCATGGTGGCAGACGCCTGTAATCCCAGCCCTGGGGAGGCTGAAACAGATGGATCACCACAAGTCGAGCTACATAGTAAGACCCTGTGCCGAGTACATACAAAATTTTTTAAAAAGAAAATTTACCACTTAAGAAAACAGTCTAATGGGCGTGCAATCCCGGCCACCCTGAGTGGAGCACTTGCCTAGAGGGTGCAGCCCCTTGTGTTCTGTCCCCTGGAGTCACCTTGGGTTAGAGGCCAGCCTGGACTATAGAGAGACCCTGCCAAAACACAAAAAGGTGACAACTATCAGAACCAGTTGTCCTCTGCCCGGCGTCACATTTTACAACTTTTGAGAAAGCGAAAAATTGTATATTTTAAACATGTTTTCAATATTCAAGGGACTGGTGGTATAGCTCAGCGGACTAAACACTTGTTTAGGGAAGCACACGGGTCAGGGTTCAATCCCTGCCCCCATATGCCACACAGTCCGGGCATGGTGGCGTGCACCTGTAATCCCTGCACTTGGGAGACAGGAAACAGGAGGATCATTATGAGTAGGAGCTGCGTAGTGAGACCCTGCACACACAAAAAAATGTGTTAATTTTACTGGCCAAACATATACAGACTGAATTCAGCTCAGGGTCCTCTGATTGGAAACTGTGGGAACAGCGCAAAATGGAACTTTTGTTAGTTTTTGTCTTTTAGAGATAAGCAGTTTCTCCAAACTTCCTCCTGCTGAGCACACATCTAACAGCAGCTCCTCTCCTCTGCTGAAGGATATACAGATACCAGCTCTAGATGAGCTGTAAGTGATAAAAGCACTGTCTCTGTGTGCTCCTCTCCTTTGCTCCTTACTAGAAAAAAACACCTGTAAATGGTGAGTTGGTGATTGAGGCAAATAGGCCCTTCCTTCCCCTTTCAGTAGCTTTCAGGAAATCTTTATTTCCTTCCAAATGAAGTCTGCCCAAAAAATACACACTTCAGCAGTTTGCCAGTGGCCACCACCGTGAGCACTTTTCTGTAATTATAGAAGCCAAAAGTAATTTGTGTTATTCTCATGATGTCACAAAAATTTAGTACTGATTGTACATATATTTCTTTCCTGATATATGCATGTTTTTGGCAAATTCTACACATGGACGCCTTTGATTTGGTCAGCTGTGAGCAGATAAATCTGAATATATAAAGCTAAACAAAATTGTTTTTTGTTTGTCTCTTCGTTGTTTTTTTATTTTGGTTTTGGTTTTGAAACATGATTTCACTATACAGCTCCAGTTGGCTTGAACTCACTTTGTAGCCCAGGCTGGCCTGGAACTCACTGTGATCCTTCTACCTTAGCCTTCCAAGTGCTGGTAATACAATGTGTATCACCACACCCAGGTAAAACCACTATCTTAAAGAAGATATATGATGGAATAAGAAACTGGGACAAAGAATGAATACAAAACTTCAACAAGGTGATAGTCCTTAATCTTTTCCTCTGTATGCACAGATAATTTAAATCCATTTGGCCTGTCAACAATAAACCTTTTTTTTTGCAATTTTTAAAAAATGAATCAGGCTGGGGATATAGCACAGAGGCATAAGTGCTCCATGGCAAGCATAAGCTCCTAAATTCAATCCACAGTACCAAAAAATAAAAATAAAAATTAGTCATAAAATGCGGAAAAACAGAGGCAAACTTGAGGTCACTTTCAGTGTAGTTCACCCACAGGTCTATTGTACTTGAGATGTGAAGGAGTCCCTGGATCTGGTGACTTACATTGCTAATCATTTGTACTTCATACAGTTGGAAGGAACCTGAGAGAAGGCCATGCAGTACGCAGAGGTTTTTAAGAACTCAAGTGTTTCCTATTTCTATTTAGTTATTTGGTACCAGGGATCAAACTCAGGACCTTGCACTTGCCAGGCAGGTGCTTATGCCACCGAGCTACCTCCCCAGCCCAGGGTTTTCTACTAATTTCTTTGAGTCGAAGACTCCTTGCTACATTAGTACCTATATTCTTTTTTTTTTTTTTTTGGCGGGACCAGGGTTCGAACTCACGACCTTGCACTTGTCAGGCAGGCACTTGTGCCATGGAGCTATCTCCCCAGCCCCAGTACCTATATTCTTAAGAAAGGCTTTGTCATTTTATTCTTCATGGCAGGTTTGACTATTCCCAGACTTTTTTTTGGACAGACTCTCATTCTAAATGAAAGCAAGGTCCTTCAAAACAAAAAGAGAACACCATATTCTAGACAGAAAGTAGGCCAGAAGGCATTTAGGTTTTTTTAATATAGTGTTCTATATTAATATTCGTTTCACTTTTCTTAAGTTATTCATGGTCAACCATGGTCCAATAATAAAATCTCCAAATAAAGAATCTTCCCAATTAAATCATGTGACTGAGTAGTATGAAATGTGCTATCCCACTCAGTAACCCCTGTCACAACTCAGGGAGGGGCATCCACTACACCACACTGTTGCTCTGCTGGAACAGGCAACAACCGGGAAAGGAAAGCTCACACCAGTAAAGATTTAAAGCTGTAGAGTTTAAAATAAAGGCAGTTTCATTGGTAAAGGGCAGAGAAGATACACAGCTAGAAGCAAAGACAGAAGCAATCCGTGTAGGTTTTTGCCCTCAGCTCCTTTTTATAAAAACTGGTGTCCTGCCTACATTGGGCACATAGAACTTGGAACAATCTGGCTCTCTGGCTGGCTGTGCCCCCAGCCTGGGTTCTTCCAGCTACATTCTTCTGGACATTTGATTCCTTCCTGCCCCTCTGTAATGGGTAAGTTTAGGGACGGGGAGCCGCACAGAGGGCAGCTTAGTAAGTGTATTTGTTGAGAATGTGCACTTAAGTATGTATAGGTGCATATATATTAAATAAGAGTTTTTGGTGGAAGAGTCTTTGATGGTGGCAGCCTGTCTCTTTTGTATCTTATCCAGTAAGGAGAGGAGCTGGTTACCCTGACCAGGCATGTTCCTGGCTGTATCGAGGAATTGTGATTGTGGACTCTTTCTTAAGTCAATTGTATTACCTGGCACTTTCTCAGGTCTGATTTCTCTCTCTTTACATCTTTCTAATTGCAAAATTTCCTACTGATTCCTTTAATAAAGCCTAATGAGATCCTATTTTCTCCGTTTGCCTGCTTGTCATTCCCACCCCGTCCCTAGAAGGCCCAGCACGTGACTCAGCCCACTGTCTCCCCATGTTGTATATATTATCTATCTGTCTGTGCCAGTGATCAGGTGACTATTGAGGTACTGTAGTGCTTGCTTTTGGATAGCCTTTACCTTAATAATGACCCTAGAAGCCGGGCGTGTTGGCACATGCCTGTAATCCCAGCACTTGGGAGGCTGAGGCAGGATTGGTGCGAGTTCGAGACCAGCCTGGGCTACAAAAGTGAGCTCAAGGCCAGCCTGAACTGCATAGCGAGACCCTGCCTCAAAAAGACAAAAAAATAAAAAAATAAAAAAATAATAATGACCCTAGACAGCTGAGGATATGGCTCAGTGGGAGAGCTGCCTTGCACATGTAAGGCCCTAAGTTTGATCCCTAGTGCCACAATAAATAAACAAGTAAATACCCAGACAGCAAGCATAGTGATGCAATTTGGATATGACAGTAAAGTCATCAAGTGCTTAAATCAAAAAGTGCAACATCTTAAGTAAAAACAAAACAAAACAAAAAAAAAAAACCTTAAGCTAGGGCTGGCCAGAAAGCTCAGCAGGCTAAAGCATCTGTTTAGGCAGGCACAGGGACCTGGGTTCAATCCCTGGCATGCTGTGTCAGCCCCACTTACAGGGCATGCTGAGACGGTGAATGAGGCTAGGCATGGTAGCATGTGCCTATAATCCCAGCGCTGGGAGGCTGAACACAGAAGGATCACTATGAGTTTGATCTGTGTAGTGAGACCCTGTAGACCCTGAGCTAAATACACTAAAAAAAAAAAAAAAAAGAACTTAAGCTGAGGTTCCCAAGATCTACAGCATATTTTGAGAAACTCCACTCACATGCTTTCATTACACTGCTTTATATTTGTCCTACTTTAGTCATCTCTTACTGTGCCCAATTTATAAATGAAACTTCATCACAGCTATATGCATACAGAACAAAATTATATGCATGGTTTGTAACTACTGTTGCAGGCAGTTGTTAGATAGAAATATTATAGGCAGTCACACGGGGCTAGGCCCTCAGAAGGAAACAGCATGTAATACAAGATACCTTACAACTGTGGGAATGACAGGCACTCCCCTGTGAGCCAGACCTCTAGACAAATGCAGCTATAGCTACATGTATCAGGAATATATATATATATATGGGGAGAGAGAGAGAGAGTGAGTCTTTTTGAGACAGGGTCTTATTATACAGTTCAGGCAGGCATTAAGCTCACTTTTGTAGTCCAGGCTAGTCTCGAACTCACTCGGATCCTCCTGCCTCAGCCTCCCAAGTGCTGGGATTATAGGCATGCACCACCACGCCCGGCTTGATATTCTAAATAGGTTATCAATTAGCTTGAAAAAGCCAGGAAGAGTCACTAACCCAACGATCTGCAGGAGCCCTAGGTCTGCATTCATGTTTGCTTGCTAAGTTTGCCTCATTTGATTTAATCAATTTTACCTGAGCAATTATAATTTTATTGGTAAGCAATGATTTTGCTCCCCTCATGTCCATCTCATGAGTTCCCATGTTTCTTACCTCAGACCCACCTCACCCTTGGTTTTGCTCTAGGAAATGCCTAGAAAAGGCAGGGTCCTTGGCAACCCACCTGGTTCTTCTTCTGTCCCTCTCTTGAACAGAAGCTTTCTTGTCCCCCACTATATATATTCTCATCTTAGCCCCCATTGTTCCTAAATTCTTCTTTGGTTTTAGAAAACAGGAGCTCCTCCCAGACTTCCTTCAGGTTGGGGGTTTCTTTCCCCTATCTCTCCATCTGCAGTTTCAGGTTTCCAGCTGAGGTCTTCAAATGTCTCTCTCAGATAAGGGAAACTATTTCTGAACAGTCTCATATCACTGTTTTTTTTTTTTTTTTTTTTTTTTTTTTTTTTTTACCGGAGACATGGCACTCTAGAATATTCTAGCTTTGAAAAATAAAAAGAAGACTCCAGAGTCCTAGGCGAGCATGTCAGTTCACTGAGCCTTAACAGCAACTTCACAAGAAATATAAGGCACGGAGACTGAATAACTTTCCAAGGTCACAGAAGTAATAAAGCACTTACATAAGAGGAAGAAACAATCAACAAAATAAACTAGAGAGAAAAAGAAATCAACATACATTTGGACCTAAGTGGGGCAGTGATTCTTGGCTATCTTTATTTTGGTGAAGGTCAGAGACAAAGTCTTTATCTTTGAGTTTAAATGAAAATAAAGGGCTGATAAGATGGCTCAGCAGTCTACAGCGCTTGCTTAGGCAAGCTTAGGCAACCACAGAGACTGCAGTTCGATTCCTGGCACCACATGCTGTGCCAGCCCCACCCCCAAGGCAGGCTGAACCAGCCATTAATAAAAAAAAAAAAAAAAGAAAGAAAAAATGGAGTAAAGCTTGCCAGGTACAATGACACTTACCTGCAATTCCACAGACAATGGTGAGCCAGGAGGCTCATGCACACTATGTCAATTGGGAAATGTAGCAGGATGCTGTCAAAATATGAGCTCAACGAGAGAGTGATTTCCCAGCACAGATGAGCCCCTGGATTCAATCCCCAGTACCTCCTCCAGCAATGAGGCAAGGTATTAATTACATTCTTCCTTTTGGGGGCAAAAAGGAAAACACTGTAAGAATGTCCAGTTGTTGATGAGGCACCAGCATAAAGCGTTGTCTTTGTTTTTCTATAGTACCCTGGACCAAACTCTGTATATTGTGCTTGCCAGGGAAGTGATTAAACCAGTAAGCTATATTCCTGGCTCTTAATTTTCTTACTGGAAACAATACAATGTTGATAACACTATATTAAGTCCCTGAAACTTTTTATTCTTGTCAAATGTGATATCTAGTCTGCAAAAACACATTCCACCTCCATATTTGGCCTTGGCAGCGGAAAGATTAGTTCATGTTTCTTGAAGAAAATAAAGTAAAATATTCTTCTTTCCCTCCAAATAAGGTATTATAAGTACAAGGCACCTTAGGAAAGCCAGTGGAAAAGGGACAAGACAGAGATACAGATAAACTAAGGGCAGAGAAACGGGAAACACTTGAAGGGTGATCTGCCTGTTTAGTCTCCCAAGAGCTGGGATTACAGGCATGCTCCACCACCCCCAGTGTCAATTACCATCTCAGTGCACCCTGGGGGCAGGGCTGGCACAGCAGGCTCTAGCATCAAGCCCCTGGCCCCTGTTCCTGCTTGCAGGCTCTTTCATCTGCTGAGCTATTTGACTGGCCCTTGGAGTGTTATGGTTTGTGTGTAGTTGTCCCCCAAAAGCCTCATGAAGTCATGGGGCAGGGACTTCTAAGAGTTTGAGATTAATTCATAACTAAGTCTGGGATTATGGATGTGAGTGCTACATCTAGCCTGGGGAAAATAAGGAGAAGAGAGACTTGCTTTCTGTTGCCATTGTTGCTACTCACCCCATTTGCTCTTTGCTGCCACCATGAACTGCTGCCCTCTGCCATGTGCCAGTCTGCCTTTGAGCCAGCTGTGGAGTGAAACCTCCAATAACTGTGAGCTAAATAAACCTCTCCTTCCTTCATTTTTGGTGTTGAGTATTTGTCCCAGCAATGTGAGAAGAGCATCCGAGATAGAATTTTGTCCCATAGGAGTGGGGTCTTTGCTGTGACTAGACCTAACCATATGGATTACAAGCTTTGGGGAATGATTTATGGGAAGAGATAAGAAAAGTTTTGAGATGTTGCCAACTTGTGAAGAGCTGGAACAGGGCCGGGCGTGGTGGCTCACGCCTGTAATCCCAGCACTTGGGAGGCTGAGGCAGGAGGATCGTTGTGAGTTCGAGACCAGCCTGGGCTACAAAAGTGAGCTCAAAGCCAGCCTGAACTGCACAGTGAGACCCTGTCTCAAAAAAAGAAAAAAGAAAAAAAAAAAAAAAAAAAAAAAAAAAAAAAAAAAAAAAGAGCTGGAACAGTTTCAGGTATTCTGTTTAGGAGATTCTGGTCAAAGCTTGGAAGACCAGAAGGCTGGTAGAAAGCCTGCCTGTAATGACCAGGCTGGGGAGGCTTCTGCTGGGAAGAAGGACTTCATTGGTTGTTGGACTCCAGATGACTTGTGTTTTGGCGTGGCTGAATATTTGTCTACATTTTGCTTGTGTCCTAAGATTTTGCATGAGAGAGAGTTTAAGCATGGCAGACTAGCCGAGCATGGTAGCATATGCCTATAATCCCAGCACTTGGGAGGCTGAGGCAGGAGGATTAGTGTGAGTTCAAGTCCAGCCTGGGCTACAAAAGTGTGCTCAAAGACCGCCCTGAACTGCATAACAAGACCTTGTCTCACAAAGACAAAAACAAAAAGTATGGCAGACTGAGTAATCTTTCAAAAGAAATTTCAAAGCAGCCAAATACTGAGGGAGTGGCATTGATATTGTTGAGGGCTTTTAGCCAGATTTATGTTGAGAATCAAGAGCAAAGAGCTCAGAGGGCTGGTTTAAAATGTGAGTTTGGCCAGAAGAGAAGCTCCAATAGAGATGTGGAACACAAAGATAGAGCTGAGAGGATCTCTATTCCTGGGAAGGAACCAGAGAATTGAAAGAATGGCCTGAGGGCATCACAGGAGGTACCAGGTCTCCACCCTTCGCAGTTTCAGAATTTCAAGGGAAAGGGATTTATTTTGCCTTGAGGGGAAGGCCTTAGAGCCCCATGTTCCAGAATGGTGGCAGTGACCACACCAGGTTCCAGAGTGGCACCAGCATGGAAAATTTATTCTTTGAAATCAGGGTCAGAATGCTCATTGATCCAGGCACTCAAACCCTACAGCCAACAAAGGAAGCCAGGTACTCCTTCAGCTGGCAGCAGACCTTGGCATCATCTATGTGGCAATGGCTTTAGACATACTCAGAATGTAGGAGTTCTGAGATTAAGAAGACTGCCACCTAGATTTCAGAAGGCCTAGGAGGACAGGTGGTGTGACCCTTGGGAGGACAGTGCGTAAAGCTATGAGTGAGAAGCCTATTCAATGGAAACCCCAAAAGTTTAGAAAAGACAGGAACGTGGATCATCTAAAGAGAACTTCAAGGAGGGAGCAAAGTTGGCCTAATACAGAAGCCATCATAGCTACCATCAAGAGTGCCATAGGGGAGGAGTCACATGCAGCTCACAATTTGCCATAGATTACTTTAGGTATTTCACATGGAAGTATAAGATTTAGTGTTTGCCTTGCTGGATTTGGGACTTGTGTTGGTCCTAATGCTTTCATTCCTCTTGTTGTTTGCACCTTTTGGAATGGTAATATTTATTTTGTGCCTTTGCTTTTTTTTTTTTTTTGTATCTTTTAGGGAAGAGTCTACAGGGTGTTCAGGGTCTCACTATTAGATCAGACTCATAGTGATCCTCCTGTTTAGAGCCTCCCAAGAGCTGGGATTACAGGTGTATGCCACCACACCCAGTCTCAATTGACAGCTCAGCACACCCCAAGGGCAGGGCCAACACGGCAGGCCTGGGGATCAAACTCCCAGCCCCTGCACCTGCTTACAGGCTCTTTAACCCACTGAGCTATTTGGCAGGCCCTTATCTTGTGCCTTTGAAAGTTGGAAGCAGAAAGAGAATGGAATGAAATATTTATTTATTCACTTATTTACTTATTTATTTATGGCCAGCTCAGCCTTGCCTGGGATGGGGCTGGCACAGCATGTGGTTCCCAGGAATACACCATGGTCCCTGCAGTTGCCTCAGCTTGCCTAAGCAGGCACTTTAGACTGCTGAGCCAACTCACTGGTCCTGGAATGAAATATTTAAACTGTTGAAAATAAATGTAGAATTCTGTATCCACCAAAATTGTCCTTCAAAAGTTAAAAGACAAAATTGCCTCAGATGAACAAAAATAAGAGAAAATTTGGTGCTAGAGAATTTGCTTTACAAGAAATTACTAAATTCTTCAGAAAGAAAATATATATATTAAATATATATATTTGTGTATGTATTTGCATATATTTGCATAAAATATATATATATATATATTTCAGATATTTCAATCTGCATTAAAAGGAAGAGTAACAAAGAATGATTCATCCTTAAAATTTAATTGATATGGGCTGGGGAGATAGCTCAGTGGAATAATTACTTGCCTGGCAAGCACAAGGTCCTTAGTTTGACCCCCAGTACCACCAAACAAACAAACAAACAAACAAACAAAAAAACCCCACTTAATTGACATAACTGATAATAAACAGTTTAAATAGCAACTTGTATTCAGTAATTACAGCTTAAGGATAAAGTGGCAATTATAGCTTACAGAAATCAATAGTAGTGGTGTTACAAGGAATAAAAGAGGTAGGAACAGAAAATACTATTAGAAGATACTTGTCCTACTCATGAGTTTGTGCAGTGTTGTATGGAAGAGCACTTGAATCCACTGCAAA
>PVJA010042072.1:0-17529 GCA_004027025.1 Myocastor coypus | reverse complement strand
CTTAAAAAAAAAAAAAAAAAAAAGCTAATCTGGGGTAGAGATTATGTTTTTTATTTTTCCAGAGAATATTTAGTGACCTATTTGGATGCCAGAGCATGCTATCAGGCTGTACCATGCAAACCGATCTAGAGAAAACCTAACAGTGATAAGGTTAGATTCAAACTGGGCCCTATTGAAGGAACTGACAAAATGAAAATCTAATCTCTAAATAAGTGACTGAGTATATAGAACTGAGTTGAATGTATTCTTAATACACGAGGGGCAGTGAGATAGTTTGGTGGTCTAAAGTGTCTGCTTCAGCAAGCTTAGGCAGGCTCAAGGGATCACAGTTCAATCCCCAGTATATGTTGTGCTAGCCCTGCCTCCAGGGTGGGATGAGCCAGTCACCCCCACAAAAAAAAAGACAAAATGAAAAAAGATAAAATATGCATAGTAATCAACAGAAAAGGTTCTATGTCTTCCAAGTTTTACTGATAAAGAGATCTCTGCTTCATTAGCATTTTATGATCATTGTTCTTTTTTCCACCTCCTGTCCTTGAGTGCTTTCTATTAACATTATTGTAATTTATTTTGTAATTCATTAAAAAGAGTAAACTATTATATGACTGATCTATAAATTCTTCTTTATTCTTTTTTTTGTCTTTTTGAGACAGGGTCTCACTATGCGGTTGAGGATGGCCTTGAGCTCATTTTTGTAGCCTAGGCTGGTCTCGAACTCGCACCAATCCTCTTGCCTCAGCCTCCCAAGTGCTGGGATTACAGGCGTGAGCCACCACGACCTGCCTTCTTTATTCTTATTGTATACAATTTTTATTGTTAGATCCATTTTATTTTGTAATTTACAATGTGAAATCTATTATTGTCATGCTATGTATTCATTTAATTTCTCTAAAACTCACTGTCTACATCTTAATAAAATTCATTAAAAAACAATGTTCCTAATTTAAAGAGATCGCTAATTGAGAAACAGCAAAAATTGACCAACCTATTTACAAATTTCTAAAAATTGTAATAGTATAGTTCAATTTTGTCAAGAATATATTCTAGGGGGCCCGGCAGGATGGCTCAGTGGTCTAAAGCGCCTGCCTAGAAAAGCTTGGGCGGCTGCAGGGACCATGGTTCCATCCCGGGTACTACATGCTGCACCAGCCCTGCCCTCAGGGCAGGCTGAGCTGGCCATAAAAATAAATAAAGAAACAACCAAAAGTTCTGAATGAAGAATAAAATAAAAAAAATAATATATTCTAGTGCACTCTGATTTTGTAAAGATATGTGTTCTATGTACTTGTTTATATATCATTCCATGATCAGCTATTCCTTTTATTTGAACTTTGGGATACATACTTAAAAGCATACTTTTTGCTCAGTTGCCAGGTGGTCTAAGTGATAGCATAGTTGGTTTACTACAGGTCATTAAAATATTTAAGATAATTAACAAAAATTTATTAGAGTGGGAGTGATTATTGGACAAGACTCTCAATTACTGGATGGATGGCTAACCTTTGTTCCTTAATAAGGAGCCCCCAGTCATCTCCATAGTTTCTTGGAAGACACTCCCAATAATTTAGTCATTGGTTGAAAGACAAAGTTTTTCAGAAAAAATAAGGCTTTCCCATAAAAGATGCTCTTGATATGAAACTAAGCAACAAAGATTTTCACTTGTGTATGGTAACTCATTATTGTTAATTTCACGGCGTATTAAATGTACTCATGATTCCAGATATATACGTCTCTGAAAATGTAAAACAAAGATTACTCATTGTGACAAGACTTTCTCTCAGATTCAGACTTCTGCTTTCAAAAAAATATTATGAGGGATATCCCATTAAAAGTTGACAAAGCAAAAGCTTCTGTGCTGGATAGAAATGACTGCTTAACAGGGTTACATTACACGAAAATGAAAATTTAAGTGTGTCATCACGATTGTCATGCTGCAAGTTGTGTATGTATTTCTTTTTGCCTTTTTGAGACAGGGTCTCACTATGCAGTTCAGGCTGGCCTTGAGCTCACTTTTGTAGCCCAGGCTGGTCTCGAACTCGCACTGATCCTCCAGCCTCAGCCTCCCAAGTGCTGGGATTACAGGCATGTGCCACCACACCCAGCTTGTGTATGTATTTGATTTCTAGATTTCTGTGCAAAAATATGCAATTGTTGTCTTTTAACATGCCACAAGGATTTCACTGTTAGAATAACTATGGTTACTAGAAAATAACAGCCCCAAGGGCTGGCCAGATAGCTCAGGGGAGTAAAGTGCCTGCTTAGGCAGAGGACAGGAACTGGGGTTTGATCCCTGGTGTGCTGTGACAGCCTCATCCCTGGGGCATGCTGAGATGGCCAATGAGATTAGGCATGGTGGCGCATGCATGTAATCCCAGTGCTTGGGAGGCTGACAATAGGAGAATCACCAGTATGAGTCTGAGCTATAGAGTGAGACCTTGCAGACCCTGTACTAAATACATTTAAAAAAAAACACAATTCTGGGCCGGAGAGATGGTTCAGCAGTCTAAAGCACCTGCTTAGGAAAGCTTAGGCCAGGGGCTGGGGAGATAGCTCCGAGGCACAAGTGCCTGCTGGGCAAGTGCAAGGTCGTGAGTTCGAACCCTGGTCCCACAAAAAAAAAAAAAAAAAAAAAAAGGAAAGCTTAGGCCAATTGCAGAACCTCAGTTTGATCCCTGGCACCACATGATGTGCCAGCCCCACCCCCAGGGCAGCCTGAGCTGGCCATAATACAAATAATAATACAAATAACAATACAAATAATAATAATAACAGTTCCATTTGATGTCTATGGTGTTTGATATTTAGATAGTAATGTTAAATCTATTTCTTCCATCACAGGACAATGTCATTAAGCTTCTTTTCTGGATATTTAACAACTGAAATTTGGAGATCAAAAATTAGAAAAACAGATGGGCTAAGAGAATAGCCAATATTTTAATCCTAGCCCTCTGGGGCCTATGAGAACTCAGAACATAAGAGAACCTCTGCTATCACATCCTGTAACTCAGTTGAGTGATTTTTCTGATCAAGGAAATTATGGAGGGGCTGGGGAGATAGCTCCGAGGCACAAGTGCCTGCTGGGCAAGTGCAAGGTCGTGAGTTTGAACCCTGGTCCCACAAAAAAAACAAAAAAAAAACAAAACAAAACAAAAAAAAAACAAAACAAAAAAAAGAAATTATGGAACCACAGAAGAAAGTGATGAATGATGTAAAGCCAGTCACCTGTAGAGAAAAAACTCTCTCAAGCTTTCACAGAAAGTAACTTGGTCAAGCAATGGCTGTGACTCATCCAGATGGCTAACACTGACACAAGACATAAGAGATGTGATACATGGTTCCAAGGTAAATAAATCCTGAGATTTTACTGACCCTGTTAGATAGCAAAATATTAAATTTTTATTCATGCATGTCTTACTCTAACTTAGTCTTTTTTTCTTGTTTCAGAACTTTTGTTTGTTTATTTATTTTTATGGCTGGCTCAGCCTGCCCTGAGGGCAGGGCTGGTGCAGCACGTGGTGGCGGGGATGGAACCAAAGTCCCTGCAGCAGCCTAAGCTTTCCTAAGCAGGCGCTTTAGACCACTGAGCCATCCTGCGGGGCCCCTCTAACTTAGTCTTGAGACCGGGTGTGGTGGTGCATGCCTGTAATCCTGGCTCTTGGGAGATTGTGAACAGGCGCCTCACTACATGTGCTAGAGATCTAGTAGGGAGACCCTCAACACACTAAAGTATAAAACAAAAAAAATATAACTTAGTCTTAACCATCCAGCAGAAAAGTATAATCATGAGAAGTGAAAAAGCAATGACATAGTAACATGCTAGCTATAAAAGGTTCAAATCATTAACAACTTCTGACAATTTTCAGTAGTACTGGTAAGTCACTAGTTATGGACTATTAGACTATATATAGTTAATTTCTGTATACTGATACCAAAATCTTTGGACTAGCATCATGAAAAGGTCTTCTAAAGAATTTTCCACTTGCAACAGTATGTTTACTACACACACACACACACACACACACACACACACACACACACAAAGAGATATGTTGGAAGCTGCTGAAGCTGGAAATTGGAAAAATTTGTGAAAGTAGGACTAGATCTCAGTGTCTAAAGCAGGCAAGCTACTTCAGTCTTGAAAAAAGCATTTTGCATGGTTAATGTCAGCTATTAGTCACTAGGCAACCTTGTGTCACATGATACTAATTTTGCAAAAGTATAAATAAATGTTCCTACTGTTGTTTGGGGTGTTGTTTGCCAATCAGGGAATAGGGTACCATCTTACCCTCTACAAAAGATATGTTTTGACATCTTCCCATGACAAATGTGATCACTAATGTATAGCAAATGTGTATTACTAAAAAATTAAAACCAATGGGGCAGGCTAGGGATGTAGCTCAGCAGCAGAAGTGCCTTCCTGGCAAGCGCAAGATATTCAGTTTGATTCTTAGTATTCAAAGATAAAAAAAGTAAATAAAATGGGGCAAGGTGACACATACCTGTAATCACAGCACTCAGGATGATGAAGTAGGAAGGTCACCATGAGCTCAAGGCCAGTCTTTTTTTTTTTTTTTTTAAGAATTATTTTTTTATTTTATTTCTTGTTTCAGAACTTTTGTTTGTTTGTTTGCTTTTATGGCCGAAGGCCAGTCTTAACTACATAGTGAAATCTATCTCAAAATCAAAATCCAGGGCCAGCCAAATAGCTCAGTGGGTTAAAGTGCCTGCAAGTAGGTGCAGGGGCTGGGGATTTAATCCAGCAATTGAGACTGGGTGTGGTGGCGCATGCCTATAATTCCAGCTCTTGGGAGGCTGTAAAAAGGAGGATCACTATGAGTCTGATCTAGGTTTTATTCTTTTTTGGTGCCAAGGACCGAACCCAGGGCTTCCAGCTCGCTAGGCAAGCATTCTACCGCTGAGCCAAATCCCCAGCCCCTATGAGTCTGATCTAGTAGTGAGACCTTGAATACCCTGTAAACCCTTCCCTAAAAAATAAAAAAAAAAAACAAATCAACATAGATATAGAAAGATTGTTTCCTTCAGGTGACAAACTGAGGTCCAACATCATATTAAACAGACTGAAGCAACTTTTTTTAGCTGTCAGAATATGAAAATGGCTTGGGCTATGAAAATAAAAATCTGCCTTCCCATTCAAGAGGATGTAATAACAGAAATGGAAAGAAGCTGCAACATTTGCAGGAAGGAATTTCTCCCTAGGCGTGGTGAAGCTTTGACAAACTATTACTTTCTGACTCAAGAATACCTTCTCTAAAATCATAAGCTAGCCAGGCGTGGTGGCTCACGCCTGTAATCCCAGCACTCGGGAGGCTGAGGCAGGAGGATTGGTGCGAGTTCGAGACCAGCTTGGGCTACAAAAGGGAGCTCAAGGCCAGCCTCAACTGCATAGTGAGACCCTGTCTCAAAAAAAAAAAAAAGATAATAAATAAATAAATAAATAAGCTATTTGAAATTTTATCAGTAAGTATGAGACATCGCACACTTATGTGGAGGACCTATATTACTCAGTTTGCAATTAGAAGGGAAGCGGAGGCTGGGGAGATAGCTCAGTAGAATAAACACTTGCCTGGCAAATGTAAGGACCCAAGTTCAATCCCTGATCCTGCAAAAAAAAGAAGGGAAGGTGATATAGAGAAGGAAATAGAGCCAGGTGTGGTGGCGAACACCTGTAATGCCAACACTTGGGAGTCTGAGGCAGGAGGATCAGTGTGAGTTCAAAACCAGCTTGGGCTACAAAAGCGAGGTCAAGGCCAGCCTGAACTCCATAGCAAGACCCTGTCTCAAAAAGACAAAAATAAAAGGAAATAGGTGGGTGCAGATGGGAGATAAAACATGCTCAAGGCTATATTATATATATATATATATATATATATATATATATCAAGGTGAATGTAATTATTATGTATTGTAAACATGATAATAAAAAAGAAAAAAATACAAGTATAACTTCTAAGTAGCCTTAATTTATAAATTTTATTTATTTTCTTGTTTCAGAACCTTTATTTGTTTATTTACTCATTTTTATGGCTGGCTCAGCCTGCCCCGAGGGCAGGGCTGGCACAGTATGTGGTGCCGGGGGATCGAACCGCAGTCCCTGAAGCCACCCAAGCTTTCCCAAGCAGGCGCTTTAGACCACTGAGCCATCTCGCCAGGCCCCAGTAGCCTTAATTTATAACCAAGATGCAGCACTTATTTATTTTTTGTGTGGCTGGCCCAGCATGCTCTATGGGCAGGGCTGGTGCAGCATGTGGTGCAGGTGATAGAATCTTGTCCCTAGGCTTGCCTAAGCTTGCCTAAGCAGGCACTTTAGACCTCTGAGCTATCTTGCAAAGATGTAGCACTTCAAACAAGGGAGTTTAAAAACAAAAATCTCCCATTTATTTAAATTTCCGGTTTCCTAGGAAATAGAACCTTGGGTCTACTTCAAAACCTCAAGAACTACTAATATACTCTTACTAGGCAAGAACACTAGTAATGAACTATACCCCAGCCCCTTGCTTTGTTTTTCAAAACTATGCTTCATTTAAATGTTACCTAAACCAAACCCTTACCTCACATCCTTGTAAAAACTCCCCCTTTTTTTGGTAAAAGTATATCCCAGGATCCCTCTGATAAGCACAGTTTCTTGTATTAACACACCAATAAATCCTGCTTTATTAGGCTGCAGCTTTGTCCTTGGGGTCTCCAGCTAATTGAGCTAAGATGGATGACACAGTAATATGACTTCTGAAGGAAATTATGACCTACATAATGAAAGCAGTCCCAAACAAAGGCTGTAGAAGGTACTACATTGTGAGAAAATAGGCAAATTAAAATGCAGCAACCAAGAATAATTGTGAAAAGGATACTGAATAGAAGAACAATGTGTGTTTCAGCTACAAACTGGGCTTGACTGCTGCCATGGATATAATTCTGCAGGGGAAAAAATAGATTCAATAAATATAAATTAAATTCTACCCTAACCCTCAAATAGGTTATTTAAAACTTTACAAAATTATTAATTCACCTGATGTATGTAAACATATAGCATATTTTGGGTCAGCGTCGTTTATCATTAAATACATTTGAATTTTTAAAAAGCTATTTCTATATTAATGTTTCTTATTACACTTATATTCTCAGCAACAAAACACACAAAAGGGGGCTGTCAGGTTAGCTCAGTGGTTTAAGTGCTAGTGCTGGCAATGTCAATCAGGCATAGGGGCCAGTGGTTTGATCCCCAGACACACCCTTAAGGCAGCCTGAGCCAGCCAAAAAAAAAGACACCACAAAAAACTAGTATTTATTTGCATGAGACCATAAGATAAAATAATACACATCCCATGAAACAGGGATCGTGCTTTTGTTTATCAGTATAACTGACAAAATCCTCTAAGTGCCTACAAATAGTTCATGCTTAAATATTTTTTTTTTGTGGGACCAGGGTTCAAACTCACGACCTTGCACTTGCCCAGCAGGCACTTGTGCCTCGGAGCTATCTCCCCAGCCCCTAAATATTTGATTAATTTTGTATTTAGTTGCAAGCTGACTTTCACTCTTAGCCAACTTAGTCAAAATGACTCACCAGGGCTGGCGAGATAGCTCTGTGATCTAAAGCACCTGCTTAGGCAAGCTTAGGCAACCACAGAGACCTCGGTTCTATCCCCAGCACCACATGCTATGCCAGCCCCACCCCCAGGGCAGGCTGAGCTGGCCGTAACATATATACATACATACATACATACATACATACATACAGTTAAAAACAAAACAAACTGAAAAAACAAAGTGACTCACCAAAGGGGATAAGGAACTTCACTTTTAAGTCTTTTAAGTACCTGAAGCTTGTTAACACAAAAAAACTGAAAAGTCGAAACTAGATCTAGTTCCTTCATATACTGGCACTGGTCTCACATAGTAGTAACAAGCGCTATGTTAATCTTGCTGTAAAATGGAAACAAAAGGCTGGGGAGATAGCTCAGTAGAATAAAGTCTTGCCTGGCAAGTACAAGGGCCTGAGTTCAAGCCCTAGTTCCAAAGGAAAAAGAAATAGGTGGAAACAAAACCAAAACTTCTTACCACATGTCCCGTGTGGGGATTCTTATGGGCATATGGTGGTCCTCTTATATGATTCCACATCTGACCAGATGTCATGGCAAGAACAAAACACTAGGAAATAAAAAGTAATGAAATACTCATGACCATAAAAAACAAAAGACATATTCATGTTCAGTCTAGTCTTACTTCTTGTTGAAAAAAATGTCATTTTATTTGTACACTTTAAAAGTTGTACACAGAGGGCCAGTAGGATTGCTTAGCAGTCTACAGTGCCTGCTTAGGAAAGCTCAGGCGGCCGCAGGGACCATGGTTTGATCCCAGGCACCACATGCTGCACCAGCCCTGCCCCCAGGGCAGGCTGAGCCGGTCCTAATTTTATTTTATTTTATTTATTTATTTATTTTGCAGGACCAGGGTTCAAACTCACAACCTTGCACTTGCCAGGCAGGCACTTGTGCCACAGAGCTAACTCCCCAGCCCCTATTTATTAATTTTTATGGCCAGCTCAGCCTGCCCTAAGGGCAGGGCTGGCGCAGCATGTGGTGCTGGGGATCAAACCGCGGTCCCTGCAGCTGCCCAAGCTTTCCTAAGCAGGTGCTTTAGACCACTGAGCCATCCCGCTGGGCCCTAGCCGGCCCTAATTTAAAAAAAAAGGTTGTACATAGAAACTAATAAGACAGCTCTGTAAAACTGAAAGAACTATCAAGGACAAGGGAGGGTGAAATTTTAGGGCATTAAGAAAATGAAAGAAATTAAACTAAATCAGTAAAATATTCCAAGAATTAACATTAACATTTTCCAAGTACAAATTTTATAAATACAAAACAAATTTACAAATTACTCTGAGTGGTAAATAAATAAAGTCAGCGCTTAATATCAACAACAAAAAAGAACCACAATTTTTGTTTTTCTGGGACAGGGTCTTGCCATGCAGTTGAGGCTGGCTTTGAGCTCACTGGGTAATCTACGTTGGTCTCAAACTCACAGCAGTTCTCCTGACTCACTGTACTGTGTTCTAGGATTATAGGCATATGTCATTATCCCCAGCTCTCTAGTACTTTTTAAATTTATGTGTGTGGTATAGGATTTCACTACACAGCTCAGACACGTAGTGATCCTCCTGTCTTCAGCTTTCCCAGCACTGGTATTACAGGCATGCGCCACCACACCAGGACTTGGCTGTTGGCTTAGCACACACTGGATGTGGGGCCAGCAAGGCATGTGAGACCTCTAGTGCTATTTTGATTACATTAGTAAGTAAATAAAATATTTAGTGGAGCCCAGCCTAGGCTACAGAAGTGAGCTCAAGGCCAGCCTGAACTGCATAGTGAGACCCTGCCTCAAAAAGACAAAAAAAAAAAAAAAAAAAAAAAAAAAAAAAAAAAAAAAAAAAAAAAAAAAAAAAGATTTGGGCCAAGTAAGATAGCTCAGTAGAATAAGTGCTTGCCTGACAAGTGCAGAGTCCTGAGCTCAATCCCAGTACCGTAAAAAAAAGCTTATATTTTACAATAATTGCATTTTAATAATACTTCAGAAAGGAAAATTTTTTAAAAAAATTTATTGTAAATAAACTGACTACTTTTGCCAGGCGTGGTGGAGCATGCCTGTAATCCAAGCATTTGCGAGGCTGAGGCAGGAGGATCAGTGTGAGTTTGAGACCAGCCTGGGCTACAAAAGTGAGCTGAAGGCCAGCCTGAACTGCACAGCAAGACCCTGTCTCAAAGACAAAAAAAAAAAAAATAATGGAGGAAACCGACTGTTTTGTGCGTTTGTGCATGTGTGTGTTTTAAATGCAGTTCAGCTCACTCTGAGGATAGGGCTAGCACAGCATATTGTGCCAGGGTTTCAACCACGGTCCTCTGCGCCCACGTAAGCTTGCCTACATAGGCACTTTACACCACTGAGCTATCTCACTGGATCATGTTTTTTTGTCTTTTTCAAACAGTTTCTTAATGCAGTTTAGACTGGCTTGAACTCCCAAGGATCCTCCTGCCTCAGCCTCTCAGGTGCTGGGTTTACAGGTGTGTGCCACCACATCAGCTGGTAACAAAATGATTTTAACACAAAAATAAATATATACAAAATCATTTTCCCAAAAATGAATTTAAAAATGTGTACATGTACTAATTCCACAAAAAATGTAAATATTTTCCTTTTTTTGAGATAGGGTCTCACTACGTAGCCCAGGCTGGCTTTCAATGCTCAGCAATCCTATTGCATTAGCCTCCTGAGTTTTGGAATTACAGGTAGGCATCATTATCACTGGTTAAAGAATACAAATGTTACATAACATGAATATGTACTTGTAAGTTAAAAAAAAAGTCTTCCCGCTCCGTAAAATGAAAGCTCATCTAAATATGTATTAATAATTTTAGTCAGCCAGGCATGGTGGCTCACGCCTGTAATCCCAGCACTTGGGAGGCTGAGGCAGGAGGATTGGTGCGAGTTCCAGAACAGCCTGGGCTACAAAAGTGAGCTCAAGGTCAGCTTGAACTGCATAGCGAGATCCTGTCTCAAAAAGACAAAATAATAATAATAATAATTTTAGTCAAATAACTTTTCTATAATTGGTACACAGACTAACACCATCAGAAGATTATGTTCAAATAATAAAGACTTAGTGTTCTGTTGCTAGTTTCATGTGCATGCTAGAATATAGGACAGATACTGTTTGCATAACGAAACAAAGACATTTTTTAAATGAAGTAAAGATACATTTTGCAAAAAATTTTTTTCTGTTAAAATCTACTTACCAGGGCTAGCGATATGGCTCAGCGGTCTAAAGTACCTGCTTAGGGAAGCTTAGGCAACTACAGGGACCATGGTTTGATCCCCAGCACCACATGCTCCAGTGGACTTAACCCCAGGGCAGGACGAGCCAGCCATAACATACATACATATGTACATACATACATGAACAAAAAAAATAAAATCTACTCACCAAAGCTGCAAAAGCCCATCCTGTTTTATTAAAGAGAAATTCCATATTGCTTCTTCGAAGATACACAAGTCCACCAATAACAGCCAAAAGCAATCCCAACATTAGAGGACCAGCATAATTTGGAGGTCTAATTACTCTAATCTAATGGAAGAATAAAATATTTCATTCATTTATTTTTCAGACAGGGTCTTACTATGTAGTTGAGACTGGCTTTGAGCTCACTATATAGGCTGAAGAATTTAGGATGATATTCTTGCCTCAGCGTCCTAAGTGCTGAGATTATAGGTGTATGACACCAGGGAAAAACATTTTAAAGCATAACATTTACTTGCTAAGTTAAATAATAAAAGAAAATGCAATTATTCTTAGGAAAAATTAAACTTTTCTCATTTCATTTCAATTAAAACACCTGACACTTCTAAAATGGGGTGCTATTGGTATAATATTCTGTTTAATCACCCTATAACATGTTTTAGACTAAAAGATATTGCTACATACAACTAGATAGACCATAGATTTAAGGTCAAAAGAGTAGTTCCCAGGCTAAATTTAAGAGGATAATAATGGGAGGTTCTATAATTTCATTCTTTTCTTTTTGGTATCAGGAATTGAACTCAGGACCTTGTGCTTACCAGGCAGGCACTGTACCATGGACTTACATTCCCAGCACTGTTATTTCATTCTTTTTTTAAAAGATAATATTGATAAATACTACTTATGAAAGAACTGCCAGGAGGTGGGGAGACAGCTGCATGTACAAGTGCCTGCCTGGCAAGTGCAAGGTTGTGAGTTCGAACCCCAGTTCCACAAAACAAAAAAAAGAGAAAGAGCCAGGTGTGGTGGCACATGCCTCTAATCTCAGCACTTGGGAGGCTGAGGCAGGAGGATCAGTATGAGTTCAAGACCAGCCTGGGCTACAGAAGTGAGCTCAAGGCCAGCCTGAACTGCATAGTAAGACCCTGTCTCAAAAAGACCAAAGGAAAGAACGAAAGAAAGAAAGAAACAAACAAACAAACAAACAAACAAAGAACTACTAAACTACCTCAGTGATATAGGGTCAAGACCATTATAACTCCCATTACAATTCAAAGGGAGGGCTGGGGAGATAGCTCTGCAGCATAAGTGCCTACTGGGCAAGTGAAAGGTTGTGAGTTCGAACCTCACTCCCGCAAAAAAAAAAAAAAAAAAAAAAAAATCAAAGGGAATAACAGTAAACTATCTGCAAAGTTGGGAACTTACATTGACATCAGTTCTGTCTGCAATCCACCGGGCAATCTGCTCAGCTGAAAAGCCCCGCACCTGCAACTCGTATGTATCACCTCGCTTAGGCTTCCCTTTTGGAGGAAAGTTGATGAAAGTTGGAGCAGAATTCATGTTTAGCTGAAGGAAGAGCAGTCCATGGAAGTAAAAAGTATGAAGAAAATAATATTAATGTTAAATAATTTTACAAAGATGAGAAAGACATTTTCCAAGGGCAAGGCCTTTTACAAAGATGAAGCAGCTCAGATTTAAACAGGTTAATTGATTTCCTAATATGGTGGAGTCAGGGTTCAAACACAAGTCTGAGTGTGACTTTTTTGTGTGTGTGCACCTGCAGGGTCTAACTCTTACTCATAGCAATCTGCCTGTTTCCTGCCTCCCATGTGCTGGGATTACAGGCACATGTCACCATGCCCAGACTTGACTTTTTAACTATTATTCTTTTCAGACCAAATATAAATTTCTTTTTTTTTTTTTTTGCGGGACCGGGGTTCAAACTCACGACCTTGCACTTGCCACGCAGGCACTTGTGCCTCGGAGCTATCTCCCCAGCCCCTTCAAAATATAAATTTCTATTTAAGAAATCTACATTGTACTCCACTAGAAAGGAATTTCTCATACCATACATATTTTAATCTGTTTAGCCACTATGCTGAAATGAACATATTCATCAGCACCGAAACAGTCTTATGTAGCTGATGCAACCTTCAAACAGAGTACTGTACTTTTTGTATACGTATGCAGTACTGGCAAATGATCCCAGGGGTGTTCTACCACCAAACTATACCTACAGCCTCCCCATAAGCTAGTATATTTGTGTGCTACTCACTGTGCCCAGTAAGTCGATGAGGCCAGCCCAGGCTACAAATGAGTTTAAGACCAGCCTGAATTTTGTAGCAAGATGCTGTCTCAAGAACAAAGACACTGGGGTTGTGGATTACCTCAGTGGTTTAAGTGCCGTGCCAGTAATCCCTGTCAGGCACAGGGGATGGCAGTTCTATCCCCAGACCTACCCTTAAGGCAGGCTGAGCCAGTAAAAAAAAAGCCTTCTCAACCTGGGTGCACCCCTCACACCCACTCAGCAACTGAGACTGGATGTGGTGGTGCATGCCTATAATTCCAGCTCTCTGGAGGCTGTAAACAGACAGATCAATAGGGGCCAGGAAGATAGCTCAGGTGCACAAGTGCCTGCCTGTAAGTGCAAGGTCCTGAGTTCATGTCCCCTTCAGCAAAACAAACAAATAAACAAAAACAGGCAGAGTCTGATCTAGTAGTGAGACCCTGAACACCCTGTAGACACTTCACTATAAATAATAATAAAAAAAGCACACCAAAAGAAAACAGCAGCGAAAATCAATATAAAATGATAGCTACATACAGAAATAGTAAAACAGTCTTTTTTTCTTTAAATGACAATAGGTTTCAGGCAGGTCTTTAATCTGTGATCTCGTTCAGCCTGCCAAGCATATTATTACAGGAGTATACTACCATATGTAGAAGAAATAGTTCAAAATGAGTCTCATCAATGTTTACAGATGAGCCTTTCATTTTTTTTTTTTTGTGGGACCAGGGTTCGAACTCACGACCTTGCACTTGCCCAGCAGGCACTTGTGCCTCAGAGCTATCTCCCCAGCCCCAAGCCTTTCATTTTTTTTTTCATCATGTGATCATGACATGCTTGAGAAAACAACACAGGAATTGCTAAGGCAAAGCCATCATAATTCATTTGCATCTTATCCTTCATAACATGGTATAACTACTTGTGCAAAACAGAGTCTATGTCCTAGAGAAAGTTTTTTTTAAAATGTATTGGGAGCCAGGGGTGGTGGTGCACACCTGTAATCCCAGCACTCGGGAGGCTGAGGCAGGAGGATCGGTGTGAGCTCAAGGCCAGTCTGAACTGCAAAACAAGACCTTGTCTCAAAAAAAAATGTATTTTGTACAGCAACTCACTATACAGGTTAGACTCACAGTGATCCTCCTATTTTCAGCCTCCCAAACAATAGGATTACAGGCGTGCAACACCACACCCAGACTCAGTCACTGGATCACACCCTGGTCCATGCAGTTGCCAAAGCAGGCATGTAGTTTGCTGAGCTATCTCACCAACCCTCTGGAGAAAGTTTCTGACCAACAGATTTAAGCATTTGTGTCTTACTAATATGTAATCCTATCATGGAGAATGAATTTATGGCAAACAATTATAACAACAGGCAGGCTAGGGAGATAGCTGAGCACAAGGTCCTGAGTTTGATCACTGGTACCAGAAAGCAAAAAAAGTTACTATGAACAACAGTCAAGAAATAACTCTTGGGGGAGCTGGGCGTGGTGGCTCACGCCTGTAATCTCAGCACTCGGGAGGCTGTGGCAGGAGGATCGATGCAAGTTCGAGACCAGCCTGGGCTACAAAAGTGAGCTCAAGGCCAGCCTCAACTGCATAGCGAGACCCTGTCTCCAAAAGACAAAAAAAAAAAAAAAAAAGAAAGAAATAACTCTTGGGGCCCGGCAGGATGGCTCAGTGGTCTAAAGCACCTGCTTGGGAAAGCTTGGGCGGCTTCAGGGACCGCGGTTCGATCCCCGGCACCACATGCTGCGCCAGCCCTGCCCTGGGGTTGGGCTGAGCTGACCATGAAAATGAGTGAATAAACAAACAAAGGTTCTGAAACAAGAAAAAACAAATAATAAATCTTTTAAAAAAAGAAAATAACTCTTGTCACCAGGTGTGGTGGAATACACCTGTAATTCCAGCACTTGGGAGGCTGAGGCAGGAGGATCTCTGTGAGTTCAAGACCAGCCTAGGCTACAAAAGTAAGCTCAAGGCCAGCCTGAACTGCATGGCGAGACCCTGTCTCAAAAAGACTAAAAAGAAAGAAAGAAAAGCTTTTTTTTTTTTTGTTTTTGGGTCTTTTTGAGACAGGGTCTCACTATGCGGTTGAGGCTGGTCCTGTGCTCACTTTTTTAGCCCAGGCTGGTCTCAAACTCGCACCAATCCTCCTGGCTCAGCCTCCCAAGTGCTGGGATTACAGGCGTGAGCCACCACGCCTGGCAAGAAAAGCTTTCTAACAGCATTTTTTTAGACATTTCCATAAGGCAAGAGGAATTTTTATAAGCCATGATCAACAATACAGTGAATGTTGCTTCCAAGTACCATCCAATATAAACAGGTATATAAAAACATTATGCAACTCATATATTCCAATCCACCTTATTCACCAGATCTGGCAGCATACCTCTTCTTTTTAGGCATTTAGTACAGGGTCTATAGGATCTTACTATGTAGACTGGACTCAGTGATTCTCCTGTTTTCAGCCTCTCAAGCGCTGAGATTATAGGCATGTGCTACCACACCAGTCTCAATACCTCTCAGAGCCCTGGGGCAGCACAGCTGACACAGAACACCAGGGATCAAATTGCAGCCATTGTGCTCTGACTAAGCAGTTACTTTAGTCCACTGAGCTATCTGGAAGGCCTGATTAAAAATATTCAAACAGTCACATTATTTTATTTTATTGATTGATTGTCTTTTTGAGACAGAGTCTCACTATGCCAATCAGGCTGGCCTTAAGCTCACTTTGTAGGGCAGCCTGTTCTCAAACTCTCACCAATCTTCCTGCCTAGGCCTCCCAAGTGCCTCTCAAGTGCTGGGATTATAGGCATGTACTACCATGCCCAGCCTGTCACATTATTTTCATTAGATCCTTTATACTGACTATTTTATAATATTACTCTGTGTCTCTGGCTGCATAAAATGATGAGTTAATGCAAAGAAAAACCTTTTAGTTACAATACCAAATCAGTGAAATTATCTGTAAATTGCTTATTTAATAAGGGGATAATATTCAGAATGTATAAACATCTTCTATAACTGAACAACAGAAAACAACTTGGTTTTACAATGGACAAAGCAGGGCCTGGGGAGATAGCTCAGTAGAAATAAGGGCTTGCCTGGCAAGTGCAGTGTCCTGAGTTCAATGGGGGTTTTGGGTGGGTAGCAAAGGACAAAGCAAGCCTGGCATGGTGGCTCACACCTATAATCCCAGCACTTGGGAGGCTGAGGCAGGAGAATCAGTGAGAGTTCGAGACCAGCCTGGGCTACAAAAGTGAACTCAAGGCCAGCCTGAACTGCATAGTGAGACCCTGTCTCAAAAAAACCAAAAAACAATAAAATGGACAAAGCACTTAGGTGTGATGGGGCACACCTTTTATTCTAGCTGCTCAGGAAGCTGAGAGAAGACTGAGAGCTGGTGCCCAGACTCAGGATTTAGACTATGTCTCAAAAAAAAAAAGATAAAAAGGGCTAGGTATGTAACTCAGTAATACAGAGTGTGCCTGTTATGTATGAAACCCTCTGATTAATCCCTAGGACCACAAAAAAGGGGTGGGTGGGGATCTTGAATAAACAAATCTACAAAGAAGATACAAAAGTGGTCAATAAAGACATAAAAAATGTTCAAAATTATTAATAATTATGAAAACAAAAATTAAAACTATGAGACACCATTGTTATCCATTAGTTATTTTTATTTATATAACTACCTATATCTACATATCTATCTATATATCTATACATATATCAATATATAGATATATATTTGAGGTACTGGGTAATGAACTCAGGACTATCTCCCTGGCCCTGCACATATATTAAAAGAAGTGTTGGTGAGGGAAGGGAGAAATTGGAACCTATGTGCATTGTTTGTAGGAATGGGAAATAGTAGAGCTGCTACAGAAAATAGTATGAAGATTCCTCAAAAATTAAAAACAGCTGTGTGTGCTGGCACATGCCTGTAATTTCAGCCCTCAGAAGGCTGAAGCAGAAGGATCATAGTGAATTTGATACCACCCTAAGCTACTAAGTGAGCTCAAGGCCAGCCTGAATTGCTCAGTGAGACCTTGTTTCAAAAAGCCAAAAAACAAAAAAAAACCAGATTATATAATGTAGCTATTCTACATCTAGGTATGTACAAAAAATAACTAAAAACAGGTTCTTGAAGAATTATTTATATACTTATGTTCATACCAGCATTATTCACGATAGCCAAATAGTGGAAGTAGCCAAAGTACCCACCAACAACCCCAGTAAGGATGGCTATCATAAAGAAATCATCCAGTAGCCGGGCGTGGTGGCTCACGCCTGTAATCCCAGCACTTGGGAGGCTGAGGCAGGAGGATTGGTGCGAGTTCGAGACCAGCCTGGGCTACAAAAGTGAGTGCAGGACCAGCCTCAACTGCATAGCGAGACCCTGTCTCAAAAAGACAAAAAAAAAAAAAAA
>PVJA010042071.1:0-17533 GCA_004027025.1 Myocastor coypus | reverse complement strand
AAAAAAAAAAAAAAAAAAAAAAAAAAAAAAAAAAAAGAATACAAGAACGGGAATCCCAGCCTTTACACACACACACACACACACACAAACACACACACAAAAGGGATGGGCAGTTTATCTGGCTGCCAGGAGGCCTGAACCCCCAGAGGTATGTGCATTACTGCCCCACCAAGTGACCAATACTGCCATCAAGTGGTACAAGCCACTGATGGGACAGTCAGACCCATATTGCCAGTAGGTAATTCAGGCTGGCAGAAACGTGTAAAAGACCAATAATACACATATCAAAATGTTTATGGGCTACAAAATTCCTCAGGTAGAATTATGAGTGCTTTTACTTTTTTGTTCTGTGTTTTCCAAACTGTAAACATCTCTTCAGTAATCATCATCATCATCATCATCATCATCACCACCATCACCACCACCACCACCACCACCACCACCACCACCACCATCATCATCATCATCATCATCATCATCATCATCATCATCATCATCATCATCATCCGGCTGGGGCTGTGACTCAGCAATAAGAGCACATGCTTAAAACCCCTGAGGCGGGGCCCAGCGGGATGGCTCAGTGGTCTAAAGCGCCTGCTTGGGAAAGCTTGGGCGGCTTTAGGGACCTCAGTTGGATCCCTGGCACCACATGCTGTGCCAGCCCTGCCCTCAGGGCAGGATGAGCCAGTCATAAAAATGAGTGAATAAACAAACAAATGTTCTGAAACAAGAAAAAAATAAAAAATAAATTTAAAAAAATTTAAAAAACGCCTGAGGCACTGGGTTCTATCCTTTCACACACACACACAATAACAAGTCTTTTTAAAAAATGCCACAGAAGCATTAAGGAGTATGTGTTCCAAGAGCAAATGTCCCCAAGCCTGGCAACTGCAGCAAATCTTCCCTCTCCAGCCTCTCCCCAGCAGGGACTCCACCCCTAGGGTAACAAGCCATACCAGCTGTGGCTGGCTCGGATCCTGAGAGATCAGTGATCCCAGCAGAGACAGGAAGGACTGCAGAGTCTGCGGGGTTATCTCCTGAGCCAACTGTACGTGGCCTGGCCTATCGAATCCCAGCCTCCATACTCACTGTCGGAGAAGCTGCCGTCCCTCCTTCCACACCAGTGGGTTGTTCTCCAGGGTGACTGACTCCACGGGGCCATTGGGAACTGGTGCAAGGGGAAAGGAAGAGTCTCAAAGCACTGCCATTCATGCATCACCTCACCGTGCACCTTCCTCAACCCTGTCCCCAACTCATCACTGACACCAGTACTTGCTGTCCCTTCTTCAGTGTCCTAAACCCACACTTTCCAGGCAGGTACTTATGTTTATTTTTATTTCTTTATTTATTATTATTTTTAACGGCCGGCTCAGCCTGCCCTGAGGGTGGGGCTGGTGCAGCATGGGGTGCCGGGGATCAAACCATGGTCCCTGTTGCCACCTAAGCTTTCCTAAGCAGGTACTTTAGTCTGCTGAGCCACCCTGCCAGCCCCAAGGCAGGTACTTATGCCACTGAGCTATCATCCTAGCCCTTACTCTGGTTACAATATTAAAAAAAAAAAAAAAAAGTGTATTTTTTGAAATAGGTTCTCATAGGGCTGGCCAAATAGCTCAGCAGATTAAAGTGCCTGGAAGCAGGCATAGAGGCCAGGGGTTCAATCCCCAGGCCTGCCATGCCCACCCCGCCCCCAGGTGCACTGAGACTGGGCATGGTGGCACATACCTGTAATCCCAGCTCTTGGGAGGCTGTAAACAGGTGGATCACTAGGACTCTGAACTAGTAGTGACACCCTAAACACCCTGTAGATCTTTCCCTAAAAAAAAAAAAAAGAAAAATAGGGAGGCCCGGCAGGATGGCTCAGTGGTCTAAAGTGCCTGCTTAGGAAAGCTTGTGTGGCTACAGGGACCGCGGTTCGATCCCTGGCACCACATGCTGCGCCAGCCCTGCCCTCAGGGCCAGCTGAGCCAGCCATAAAATTAAATAAACAAACACAAGTTCTGAAACAAGAATAAAATAAAAGAAAAGAAGAAAAGAAAAATAGGTTCTGACTATGTAGTTCAGCTGGCTTTAAACTCACAGCGCAGAGGCCCGGCAGGATGGCTCAGTGGTATAAAGCGCCTGCTTAGAAAAGCTTAGGTGGCTGCAGGGACTGAAGTTCAATCCCCCAGCATCACATGCTGCACCAGCCCTGACCTCAGGGCAGGCTGAGTTGGCCATAAAAATAAATAAACAAACAAAAGTTCTGAAACAAGAAAATAAATAAACAAATAAATAAACTCACAGCCTAGGCTCACTTTCAACTCATGGTGATCCTCCTGCCTTAGCCTCCTGGAGGATGGTATTACAGGCATGCGCCACCATCCCGACTGTTCTCAGTAATTCTTGCTCCTGGAAGCACTCCTCACCTCTGGTCTCCTGACTGTCCCTCGCCAAACCACCCCCAGCTAAGAGTAGATCTACATAGCAGCTGGGGAGATAGCTCAGTAGAATAAACCCTTGCCTGGCAAGTGCAAGGTCCTGAGTTCAATCCCCAGCACTAAATAAATAAATAAATAGAATAGAATAGAATAGCTCTACATCTTCAACAGCTGGGCTAGCAGTTATTTTCCTAGCCAGAAACTGGTCTGGTCCTAAGAGAATAGACAGCTGGCATAACACGGACCTTTGTAGAATCTGGGGAGCAGGTTAGCTCACCTATCCAAGCCTCAACTTCCTCTGCTGGAAGGGAATAAAAGCATCTATTCTTTAAAAAAGCATCTGGGCCCGGTGGGACGGCTCAGTGGTCTAAAGCGCCTGCTTGGGGAAGCTTGGGCAGCTTCAGGGACGGCAGTTCAATCCCTGGCACCACATGCTGTGCCAGCCCTGCCCTTGGGGCGGGTTGAGCCGGCCGTAGAAATGAGTCAATAAACAAAGGTTCTGAAACGAATAAAAATAATGAATGAAAAAAATAAAAAATAAAAAATAAAAAAGCATCTACTCTTGAGGGTTCTATGAGGGTTCAGTTGGATAATTTGTTTAGTATCTTATGCATCAAATATTTACTAGGAACCTGTGCTGCACTTTAGTCTTGGGCTACACAGTCCTGCTGTGTGGAACTTTATCAAGTTGGTGGACTCTGACCTAAGGTAATAATCACTCTCAGTCAGGCAGGCCAGACCCTGAAGCTACACTCAGTCAAGCTTTAGTGTTACCAAGGCCAGCCCAAGGGGCTCACCACCCTAACCATCTGCTCCAGGCACTCAACTGACTCCCTGTCAAAATATACCACCCTCATTTCCTGCCCTGGAACTGGCACTTCCTTCAAAGGGTTTAGATTATATGGGCCTTGGGACCAGGGAGATAGCTCAGGGGCACAAGTGCCAGGCACTTGCCTGGCAAGTGCAAGGTCCTGAGTTCAATCACTGATTCCACAATCATCAATCAATCAATCAATCAATCAATCAATCAATGGCTGGAGACTATATGGGCCTATCAAGCAGATCATGTGAATCTTGCTTTCCTTGTTCTATGTCCTTGTTCTCTGACACAAAGCCAGCACCTCACAAACTTTTCTTGGAGGAATAAGTGAATGACAATCCAGTGCAAACACTGCCTCTTCAATGAAGTCTTTCCAAGCTTTTTACAACGCCCTATAAATAGCTACCTCCCTCTCCTGAGGAAGGCAATGCAGTGCCTCAGACAGCTCATTCTGCACTGGGACCTCACCCTGCAGAAAGCCAGCACAGTGCCCAGTACAGTAAGAAAGAATGCACTCTTCACAGGGGCCCCAGCCTGGAAAGCTTGAACAGATGATGGAGTACCTTGTTCTGACAGATCTGGTTTCTTCTCCCCCTGGTTCAGGTCTGTCCCAAACTTCAATTTATGGTATTTGGCCCTAAACAAGCAAGATTAATGAGTAAGAGACCTGAGAGTAGACAGGACCAGCAGCCACCCCAGGAAGCCCCAATCCCAGAGCATCTCTCAAAAATACTCACACCCCGCCCACCATACTCAGCTGCCCCCGGGGAAGTGGAATGGAGAGGCGGTAGTACAGCTGGCTTCTTGGAGTCAGACCAGCTGCTATGCCAATCTTAAAGCCTCCATTCCTTCTGGGAAGCAAAGCCATCAAAACCCAGCAGACAGGTGAGGAATGAGGGAGAGTGAATGCCCAGGAGGTGGAACTCAGGGGACCACTGTCATTCAGCCTGAATACCCCTCTGATGCTAACTCTGAATCCCCCACTATGCTCAATTTATGCCCCTCTCCTAGAAGACAAGATCCTAAGCAGGCAGCTACCCTTTAAAGACAAAGTGGCTGGCACAGGGAAGGGTTCACCTTTCCTGCTTCAGTGCATACTCTAACATCTTGATCCGCCGCACCAAGTCTGTCTTTAGATTCTCTTGCCCCTTCCGTTCTCCCTGGAGGAAGGCCACCTGAGCCTAGGGGGAGAGAAAGGAGAGAACAGTGGAGCTCAGGCTTGGTGATGGTGGGTCCCTTACTCAGTACATCTCTAGCCCTGGCCCCACAGTTGACACAGGGTTTAGTAAAGTACTAAAAAGGCTGGGTCTGTCTTCACTGTCCCAGGCCATGTCACCCACAACTGACCCATGAAATTCTTTTTTTTTTTTTTTTTAAATGTATTTAATACAGGACAGGGGCCCAGCAGGATGGCTCAGTCGTCTAAAGCGCCTGCTTAGGAAAGCTTAGGCAGCTGCAGGGACTGCGGTTCGATCCCCGACACCACATGCTGCCACCAGCCCTGCCCTCAGGGCAGGCTGAGCCAGCCATGAACATGAAAATAAACAAAGGTTCTGAAACAAGAAAAAAAATAAAAAATTCTAAAAAAAAAGAAGCTGAGGCTGGAGGATCACCATAAATTCAAGGCCAGCCTAGGCTACAGAAGGAGTTCAAGGCTACTTTGAACTACACAGCAAGACCCTGTCTCAAAACAGCAAAACAAAACAAAAAACACTTAGAAACAAAAAAGGAAAATAAAACTGGGCCAGCATAGACCTAACTTAGCTGCGTAGGGAGGTAGGGGGGAGTCAAGCTCAGGACTGCAGGCGGGGAATGGATATTAACAGCCCTGACCTCCCCCTCACTCACTCACCGGCTGCTATCCCCCAGGTTGCTGGTGGAGGTGGCAACCCACTATTCCTCTCAAAGCATCTGTCTCCCAGAGGCGTAGGAAGCTACTTCTGGAGCTTAGGGACAGGAGTGGGTGGCTTGGCTCAGCTCCCACCGTAATGTAAGAGCTTTATCATCTTACCCCCACCAGCACCACCATGGGGACCAACCACCCATCCACTGAGGTCTGCTCCAGGTTGAGGTCTGCACCAGGCATGAGGATGGCCCAGACTCCTGCCAAGCATTTCACACCATCTGTTGGCTCAGTCTACTCATCTGTCAATGGGCCATTTGGAGACACCGCAACAATGGCCTTCGAAACAGGATCCTGGCCCCTGATCATGTTTTGAAGCCCTTCAGCTAAAGCCTGGACATGGGGCTCACACCTGGCTTCTCCCTGAGGGTTCCACTGGTCCTGACATGGACAATGTGAACACTAAACCTGGCCACGCCACTTACTTGCTCAGGCAAGTCAAAAGCTTAAGCATGTCACCAAACCTCTACGTGCCCATGTCCAGAAAATGGGACACATAAGGGACCTTTCCGCATGTTCAGTGCTCCATCAAGGCCTAGCTCTGAATGAAAGTTAACTGACAGCTCCTACCTCAACCTCTTGTCATTTTTATTTCTGTCAATTCTTTCATAACTTCAAAATGAGCACAGTTCTCTGAAACACAAAATCCATAGGGTAGAAATGCTGCGGATTAATGTCCCTTTCCCTTGTGGACAGCTGTATCTTCCTAGTACCACACTGTTTGAGTATCACAAATTTCAAGGGCTCCACCAGAGGCTCCCAGTGTGACCCAAGACACCTCCTCCAGGCTGTGTTCCATCTGTCCTGGGCAGCCTCTCGTATACTCACCCAGGCTGTTCTTCCTCTCCTTGGGACTTCTAAGACTATGGCCTACCTGCCATGTGCACCTGGAGTAGCTATCACTTCTGTCCTGGATTCAGGGCCAGGTGTGGCCCCTGGCTTAGCAGAGAGCTGAGCTTATGCTCAACTTAAGTGATAACCAACAAGCCAGGGATGTGGCATGAACATACACTGCTGGGCCAGGTATAGCTGCAACTCTCCTGGAGGGCAAGCTGACTGTCTCCAGAACCATGGTCCATACACACTTTCTGTCCCATTGGTCTCACCACTAGGAATCTGTCCTATGGGCACCTTTACAATGGTATGCCTCTTCATAAAGAAATAAAAAGGAACACATGTCCATTAATGTACGACAAAAGATCTAAGCCAAAAATACTTTTTTTTTTTTTAAGCCACAAATACTTATCAACCTCAACTGTGAACCGAGATACAGAACTAAGCAAGATGGGGTGTAATGAGGGGGACCATAAGACAAATAAGCAACAAGTAAGTGTCAGCAAGTACACATGGAAAAAATACCTGCCTGTCCACTAAAGGGATGGAACCTTTGTTCCTCTTAACACTTTTCACAAACATATATATGCACAAATATCCTCAGCCAGTCAGTCATATTCCTCACATGTAACTCTTATCTATCCTCTGCATATCTTGCCAGTCCCCAAGTCCACATGCATTGTTTTAAAAGGCAGAAAGGAAAAGGTCTATCACCAAGTGTAAGCCCAAAGTTTCCCCCTCACTGTCACCTGCCTTTCTGGGCCTGTTACTGATCCTCTTATAGGCCCCGTGAAGTGCAGCCTGGAAATACTGTGTGGGGTCTGCCCAGCACGCAAGGCGCTGGGGAGGAACACAGGAGCCATAAGGTTCCTGCCCCAAAGGCGCCATTGAGTACAGGAGACAGGTATGGACAGCAACAATCCACACAAACTGTGACCATGGCTATGAGGAGGAGCAAAGCATGCAATAGGAAGAACAAAGAAATGATCTTTTGGCTAAGACTTGAGTTTGACCTGAAGATAAGTGAGAGAAGAATATTTCATGCAGAAGATAGAGAAAAGAGCAGCAAAATAGGCCTGAGGAAAAAGGCCAGGATGTCTGCATCAGGATGCAACAAACAGGCTGGGGCTACAGCTTTGTGGTGGAAGCTTTCTGTGCTCACACAGGCCTGGGATTGATCCCTAACACCACAGACCCAGAATGACTGTGTAAAAAGGTCAGCTAGGAGCCAGTATGGTGGTATAAGTCTATAATTCCAGCAATCTAGGAGGCTGCTCCAAGAAGACTGAAAACTTAAGTCCAGCCTGGGCAACTTAGTGACACAGCAAGATTGTTTCAATTTATTTATTTATTTATTTTTTAAGAGGAACAGCTGGGGATATAGCTGAGTTCAAAAGTCCTACATTCAATCTGTAGGACGGCAAACACAAAACAAAGTCAAGAAAATTAGAGAAGGATGTAGGCATGAAAAAGGATTGCAGACTGGGGAAAGAACACAAGGAAGCCACAGTGGTGTTTTAGGCAAAGGACAGATGCCACCAGAATTCATGTGCAGGGCCCAGCAGGATGGCTCAGTGGTCTAAAGCGCCTGCTTAGGAAAGCTTGGGCGGCTTCAGGGACCACGGTTCGATCCCCAGAACCACTTTTGCGCCAGCCCTGCCCTCAGGGCAGGCTGAGCCGGCCATAAAAATAAATAAATAAATAAATAAATAAACAAACAAACAAAAAGTTCTGAAACAAGAAAAAAAAAAAAAATTCTTTAAAAAAAAAAAAAAATTCATGTGCAAAGTCCAGCCATAATGTGTAGAACTAAGAACTGATTATGGAGTTAGCAAAGCTACATGCAGAGAGACACCATTTATAGAAGGGACAAATGCAAACATTCCAGGGAGAAATGGCAGTGGCCTGGACTAGCACCAAAGCAGCAATGGGAGCAGGTCTGAGGAAAAAGGCAGCTCAGTCTTCTCCCTTGCTCAGCTTCTCTCTTGAGCCACCCTGATGCCTCATCTCCAGCTGGTTATAATGCAAGGCCAGCTAGCCTACTTTGTTGTCCACCTCCTGGTTCCTCTGGCAGAAAAGGGAAGAAATTGCCAGACCCCATAGCATGTGCCTGTAATCACAGCACTCTAGGAGGCTGAGACAGGAGGATTCCAAATTTGAGGCCAGCCTAAGCAACATAGTGACTTAAAGAGACCCTGCCTTGAAATAAAATATAAAATGAGCTGGGATATAATTCAGTGTGAGGCCCTGTGGTTAATCCCCATTTACTGCAAAAGAGAGTGAGAGAGTGAGAGAGAGGGAGGGGGGGAGGGAGAGAGAGAGAGAGAGAGAGAGAAAGAGAGAGAGAGAGAGAGAGAGAGAAGGAAAAGAGAACCAGAAAGTGTTAAAGTGGTTATAGTGTCTTGGACTGGCCAGCCCAGTAGGTCCACGGATTAAAGCGCCTGCAAGCAGGCTCAGGGGCCGGGGTTCAATCCCAGAGCCTGCCATGCCAGCCCTGCCCCCGGACCGCACTGAGACGGCAACTGAAATTGGGTGTGATGGTGTATGCCTATAATCCCAACTGTTGGGAGGCTGTAAATAGGGGCATCACTATGAGCCCGATCTAGTAGTAAGTCCCTGAACACCCTGTAGACCTTTCCCTAAAATACATACATACATACACACATACATACATACATATTGGGGCCAGGAAGATAGCGCTCAGGGGCACAAGTGCCTGAGTTTGATCCCTGGCTCTGCACAAAAAAAAAAAAAAAACAGAGAGAGAGAGAGAGAGAAAATAAAATATACAATGTCTTGGACTGTGGAAATCCAGTAAAAAGAGAAGGAAGTACTGATGGCTAGTCAGCTTCTCTGGGCCACGAAGGTCAACAGCCCCCACCATGTGATCTATAGCACAGGCTAGGGCCTTTAGTGAGGCAAAAATCTAGAAAGGCTCTGCTCACCACCTCCACCTATTTCCTCTCCCTCTTGCCAGCCAAACAACAAACTGGCCTCCAAACCTTACTTTAGGGCCAGGCTGTGCCCCTCTGCAGAAAAGCTGCCTCTCATAGGCTTCTGCACTCCTGTTGCGACCTGTCTGTCCCTGTGTCTCATAGCAAGGCTGACAGCCCTGTAGCTCTGATGCCACTCCTTTCCAAGCTTATGAAGCTCCGGGGAGATTCCACTGGGAATCAAGTAGGGGAGGGGACAGCTCCATTTCTGGCAGCTCCCTTGCTCCCACAAGAACACTTGGGTCAGATCCCTTCTCAGGAGGTTCCCTCTGGAAGTGCACTGTGCAGGTGTAGTGTGATGTAGCACAGAACAAAGACAGGGCCACAGAGCCACAGCATTCTTCAGTGGGGAACTCAATTATGCATGAGCACATACATACATGACTGTCTGTCGTCTTCTGAAAAAACCACCTCCTAGTACTAGCCTGGAAGTTTCTGGGAGCAGAAACCACATTGTCTGCTCATTACCAGAGTGATAGTAAGTCTGATATCCACCATACATTGCTGCCTACTGTCAGATAGCATCTTCACACCCCCTGCTCCAAGTTGGAGCTTTCTGGCGAGGCCTTGTCCAACACCTGTGTCCATCACACCCAATTTCAGCTGCCTGTGTCCAGCACTGGCCACACCTTGGGCACTCAGAACAACTGGGTTCAGTGCTTCACAGTTTATGAGTAGCCTACTAGTACCCAGCTGGGAAGGACCTCACAGAGAGTTGAGGCCTTCTATATGCTTCTCTAAGTGCTATATTGGAGGTGTTTACAAATTATCACCATCTTTTATAAACTCTTACTCCTAAGGCCAAAGAAATAGCTCAGTGGACTAAGTACCTACTTTGGCAAGCACATGGACCAGGGTTCAATCCTTCCTTGAAAACAGGAGGATCACTATTAGTCTGAGCTGCATAGTGAGAACAGTACAAAATATATAAATGAAAAAGCAAAATATAATGGAATATTACTCAGCTATAAAGAATGATAAGCTGGAAGACTTCATATATAAATGGATGTATACTGAACATATACTCATTAGTGAAATAAACTAGACCTACATGTGTAAATATCATATAGCCTCCCTAATATAAGAACTCCGAGGGGCCCGGCAGGATGGCTCAGTGGTCTAAAGCGCCTGCTTAGGAAAGCTTAGGCGGCTGCAGGGACCATGGTTCGATCTCCGGCACCACATGCTGCGCCAGCCCTGCCCTCAGGGCAGACTGAGCCAGCCATAAAAAAAATAAATAAACAAAAGTTCTGAAACAAGAAAAAATAAAATTAAAAACCAAAAAGAACTCTGAATTTTTTTCTTTCCTTACCAGTATCAATTGGAAGGTGTGATGACACACCCTGTGCTCTGTATAACTATTGTGAGGACAATATACAGTGTCAACTGTTCAAAAAAAAAAAATATATATATATATATATATATATGAGTATATATATATATAAACACTTCACTATTGCATCTATTCATTCTGCTTCACACTCACAAAGAGATATCCACCAACACCATTCGTGATGGGGGAAAAACTAAAATCTATCCTCATAGTCCACCAAAAAGAACAAGTTAAAAAGCCTACAGTAGGAGCCTGGAAGATAGCTCAGTGGTCTAAAGCGCTGCTTAGGCAACCGCAGGGACTTCAGTTTGATCCCTAGCACCACATGCTGCACTAGCCCCACCCCCAGGGCAGGTTGAGCCAGCCATACACAAATAAATAAAGTTAAAAAAAAAAAAAAAAGAATTTTTTTTTTCAGTTATTTAATTAGGTTCTTAGAAATTTAGAACACTAATTTATGAGGACAAATTCCATTTGTTAGAGTGAAAAGGGATTGCGGGTATCCAGAGCTGAGGAACACCGTTTTTTGTTTTTGTTTTTTTTAAATAATCTTATTTTATTTTATTTATTTTTTCTTGTTTCAGGACCTTTGTTTGTTTATTCACTCATTTTTTGGCCAGCTCAGCCCGTCCCGAGGGCAGGGCTGGTGCAGCATGTGGTGCTGGGGATCGAACCGCGGTCCCTGAAGCCGCCCAAACTTTCCCAAGTGGGCGCTTTAGACCACTGATCCATCCCGCCAGGCCCCAAAAAAGAATATTTTTAAAAGCCTGCAGTACATGTACACAATGGAAAGTTAACACTCAAAAGATGTTTGCAAGACAAAACATGTAGTATTACATACAGTAGGATCTCATCCATTCCTCCCCCTAACCCCCCCATGCTCACTCTAGTGATAACAACAGGTGGTGAAGGCAAGATGGACAGAAGATAATTTTCCTTGTCATTCACATATACCCATGCACATATACTACATGCATGTATGATATAAATGTTTGTATAAACAGACATGCCTAAAATGTTCACATTCATTTTTTTCTCACAATGAGAGTGCTGGAGCCAAGATGCAAGAGAATGTAGTAGAATACTCCCACTTCCCTCCAACTCCAAGGAGAGGCATAAGCAAGGAAATATATAGCCGCCTCTTTTTTCCTTTAGAAGAAAAGGTGGTACACTGGGAACTGTAGAATGCACTGATGTGAAGTTCTCAAGACCAAGACTCAAAGGGCAGATAGCTCAGTGGCCTAAGCACTAGCCTGACAAGTACAGGTCCCAAGTTTGATCCCCTGTACCGCAAAAAAAAAAAAAAAAGTCAGCTTTCTCTGCTACTTATTTAAAAAAGGGGAGCTGGGGAGATAGCTCCGAGGCACAAGTGCCTGCTGGGCGAGTGCAAGGTCGTGAGTTTGAACCCCGGTCCCACAAAAAAAAAAAGGAGAGGATGGCAGATGCAGTAGCTCACATTTGTATGTCTAGTACTCTGGGAGGCTGAAGCAGGAGGACTGCAAAGTTCAAGCCAAGCCTAGGCAACTTAGCAAGACACTATCTAAAAAAACAGGCTGGGGTTGTACCTTGTGAAAGAAAGCCTTGAGTTCAATTCCCAGTATAGTGAAACAAAAAAGTAAGGATAATATAATTTTCCTTTCCTGGGGCCCGGCGGGATGGCTCAGCAGTCTAAAGCGCCTGCTTGGGAAAGCTTGGGCAGCTTCAGCGACCGCAGTTCGATCCCCAGCACCACATGCTGCGCCAGCCCTGCCCTGGGGGCGGGCTGAGCCAGCCCTAGAAATGAATGAATAAACAAATAAAGGTTCTGAAACAAGAAAAAATAAATAAAAATAAAAAATATAATTTTCCTTCCCAGAATGCTAAAAAACAATAATGACACCATAATATCTAACGTGTTAAAAAAAATAATAAAGTGTTTAATACAGCACTTAATACAAAATATGCACTGAATAAACAGCAGCTGCTGTCATTATTGGTGAACGAGGCAATGACACTGGCTCTGCCTACATAATGGGGTATTGAGAAGACCTGAGAACGAGGTTTGGAAGTCAAGCAGGCAAGGAAAGCAAGGAGCACTTATGTAAGAGTTCCTCTCTGACTGAGGCACAGCCTATGTATGTATGCTCCCATCAAACTGAGCTGGAGGGGAGAGACACATAAATGTGTGATGTCCTTATTATTCAGCCTGTGGACAAAATTCTAACCAGTTACACACACTAGTTGGGTCTCTCCTTTTAACTACACAGGAAATGACAGCTGGGAAGGGGAAAGATGGGCTGCCAGAGGCAAGTACTGACAACTTCTACTAATAACACCCCAACCCAAGAGTCTGCAGACTCCTGGCAGCCCATCCCTCAATCCCTTCAAATCCTCCCCTCCCCATCATCTCCAGACTCCTCCAGACACTCTCTACAAAAGCACCCACACTTGTCAAGGTCACAAAGCACAGTCTCTTCCATGCTTCATCCCAGGACACCTTCCTCTCCTAGATCCTCCACTAGCCTTGGGGGTGTTTCCCCAGGACTTTCCACAGGCACATTTCCCTTTAGGATGGTTTTAAGATGCTACCTCTGGTTGCCTTCCTGCTATACAAAATGCTCCCCCTAATGATTCACCCCAGGGTACCCTCCACTCCTGTTTTCACCCCCAGACCCAGGTCTCCACAATGGACGTGATCAGCCACCCCCTCCAGTTCAGGCCTCTGACATCCCACATACACCTCCCATCTCCGGACAATCACTCCAACTTTCCAACACCCCCACAATGGCGCGCCCACTCTCAAGCTGTCCCGTCCCGACTCCTAGTATACGTTCTCTGTCCTGTTCACGCCTCCAGCCCAGGAACTCGTCCTGTGCATTCTGACACACATGTTCAGTCTCCCCAAAGTTTCCTCCTAGGAAGAAAAGGGTCCCTCGAAAGTCCCCTCCCACAGCCATCTTTCAGTTCCTCCCGCCCGACTGGCGCACACACACCCATTCCCACACTCCCGGACTTCCTAGCCTCGCTCCTTCCGACTATTCCAGACCGGCCAAGGCGCCTAGCGGGTCCAGGGCCTCCCACATGGTCCCGCTGTCCCACTTGAAGCACACAGACACGGGCAACCTCCAACTCGTACCAGGCAGGAATGGGCTGGGGGATTATGCCTCGGCAACAGCACCCTGAAACCTGAAGGCCTCGCCCTACTTCCACACGGGACGTCCAGGGCTTCCACACCAACTCCTCCCAGGACCCTGCTCCGAGTTCTCCGGAGCCGTCCGGGACCTCGCGCCGTCCGCCTTGTCCGCGCGCCCTCGCTGACTCCTGCCCGTCCCGGCCTCTCTGCCTTCACCTCTGGGCCCGTCGCTGTCCGTCCTTGCTGTCTCCAGCCCTGCCACTCGCATTCGAGCCGTCCAGGGCCCTCCCGTCCGGGCCCAAAGCGGACGGCCACCCGCCGGCTCCGGTCGCGGTCCCCTCCGCCCCCCTAGCCGTCCCGGCGGCCATTGCTCCAAGATGGCGGCGGCGGCGGCGGGTGAGGCTGGGCTAGGCCGGGCGGGGGTCGGGGTCCTGGGCGGCGCTCACCTGCAGCTCGGCGCGCTCAGCCTCCCAGCGGGCCTTCTCGGCCTCGAAGCGCGCCCACTCGTGCTGGATAAAGTGCAGGATCCCAGGCAGGCTCAGGGGCTCCGGGCCGGCCGCGGGCCCGGGGCTTCCTCCGCCGCCGCCCCCTTTCCCTGCTGGGCCGGGCCCCGGTACAGGGCCGGGGGCCGGGGCCGTCCCAGTCGGGCCAGGACCCCCGGCGGAGCTGAGCGGGCGGCAGGGGGAGGCGGCGGCGGCGACCGCGGCGGCCGCTCGCTCCTCCATCATGGAGGCCCCGGGGCCGGCCCGCGCGCCCGCTGAGTCTCGCGCGCTTGCGCGGCCGCGCCAAATCCCCCCCCCCCGCGCGCGCTCGCCGGGGCCGGGAACGGCAGCGCGAGCTTGAGGCCGGGCGCGAGCCTCGCCCACCCGAGTCTCCCCCTCAGCGCGCGTGCGCGCGAGTGTGCGAGCAGTGGCGGGGCGGGGTGGGGCAGAGGGAGTTGGAATCAGAGAGTACCCCACAAGGGCAAAGGAGACACTAGTCCCTCGCTGCCGTAGCCCTTGCAAGAGCGAGAGTTAGGAAAGGGCTGCTTTTTGCTGCCTGTCATTTTCCCACAAAGAGAGAGTCACACCCCTGCCAGATCCAAATATCCCACTGGACAATCCCTTTCACTCTTAAGAGAGAGAAAGCAGCCACCATGGGTCCCCTCCTCTATGATTCCTGGCCAAGTCGATTGTAATGGTAACCCTTTCCCAGCCTAGGACCCCTCCATTCTAGCCCCCCCCATTCTTATTAGTACTATCTCTGTGATTTGGAGCCCCAGACCTCTTACATCTTCACCAGGAAGAGGTTGCTAAGGTAACCTAAGTCCCTGGTGGTCCTTCTGCCCACCCCAGTCAGCTACCATGGCAACTCCCCTGTCTGCCCCACACATACACATGCTCATGCACCTTGCACTCAGGAAGAACTCTAGCCCCAAGGACACTGGCCTCTAAGACAAATAAGTAGTTCTTCCCCATCCCTCCCCCAAGGCCACCCAGTTGGCATTACCATGGTAACTATTTTCCTTTCCCATCATGGGAGGTCTACAGGCCTAACCCACCAGGTGCTTTTGTCTAAAGGAGGGGATGCTGTCCCGCAGGGCAGTTGCTACAGTTACAGGATCTGGACCATATTGTATGGGGGAGTGAGAAACAGGCAAACCCAATTCCTGCTTACTATGATAAAAAGACAACCTCACCTCTCTCCAGTGACTCTAGGAACTAAGCTCAACAAGCAAAAGACATTTTGGGATTGTCAGCAGGGTGTGAAAGGTCTAGGAAAGGAGTCATCATGGATGGTACCAGCCTCTGCCAGTACAACGCTTACTTTTCTGAACACATTCAGGAAAGAGGGATGGTTCTAGGTTGCTATGAAAACTGACATCCCCACCCCACTCCACTCCTGAGATGCTGCATGTATGCCCAAGTTGATGGGACTTCAAACAAAAGAGCTCCCTGATTTTGTAGTTGCCACTTTCATTGGTAAGATGAAATTGTGTTCTCTTGGGCAGAATTAGCTGACTTGGGCTTTTCTGGTTCTTCCCTCAGCAGAGCAGCTGAGCCTGACTGGAAATGCCCTCTTGAAACTCCCCCAGCCTGCAGCCTAGGAGGTAAGGAGTCACTGTGTCCCAGCCTTCACATGAAAATTGTCCTTGCCAGGGCTGGGGAGATAGCTCAGTAGCATAATCACCTGCTTGGCAAACACAAGATTCAATGCTCAGTACCAAAAAAAAGAAAAGAAAAAAGAAAGGAAGGGAGGGAGGGAGGGAGGGAGGGAGGGAGGGAGGGAAAGGCAAAGGCCAGTGGTATAGCTCAGTGGACTAAGCACTGGCTTAGGGAAGCATAGGGGCCAGGGTTCGGTTCCTGGCTCCACCTGCCAAGCCTGTCCCACTCTCGAGCACCCTGAGCTGGCAGCAAAGGCATGCTACTGTAATCCCAGCACTTTGGAGACAGGAAACAGGAGAATCACTGAGTTGGAGCTGCATAGTGAGACCCTGTACCAAAAAAAAGGGGGGGAGGCGGGGAGATAGCTCAGTAGAATAAGCACTTGCTGGCAAGTGCAAGGTCCTGAGTTCAATCCCTGATGCCACAAAAAAAAAAAAAGAAAAAAGGAAAATTGCCCTTTCCTCACCCCCAAAGTCTTTCCCACTCACCTCATTTGTTTTGTTTTTTAAGAATTTTTTATTTTATTTTAATTTTTTTCTTGTTTCAGAACTTTTGTTTGTTTGTTTATTTATTTTTATGGCTGGCTCAGCCTGCCCTGAGGGCAGGGCTGGCGCAGCACGTGGTGCCAGGGATTGAACCGTGGTCCCTGCAGCCACCCAAGCTTTCCTAAGCAGGCGCTTTAGACCACTGAACCATCCTGCCGGGCCCCTCCCACTCACCTCATTTGATCTACCTGCTACCCAGGGCAGAGGCTCGGGCCAAACAGGGAACAAGGCAGCTGTGCTGTTTGTGGAGCAAGCTCAGCCCTTCACTCCCTGTCTTTCATGTGCATGTTCCATGGCTTTCTGGCTTATGTCCCCTGCTGCTTTCCCAAGCTATATAGCCAGAAGTTGTTTGGGTTGTGTCTGTCTTCTCCTGTCGGAGAGCAGCCCCAACCCAATGAGTGCTCTTTCATCCTGTGTCCTCAGAACAAAGGGTCTGATGCAGAGATCATTCTATAAACGTTTGTTGAGTTGATGAGTTGAATTAATTACCAAGCCATATTTAGTTTGCCAGCACCTATCACATTAAGGCTGGAAATAGCTCACCAAAGATGGATTGAAGAGTCGGGTTGGCTGTGGGTCCCAGAGAAAGCAGAGTTTATTGTTTTAAAGCAAGACTCTAGGGGCTGGGGAGATAGCTCCGAGGCACAAGTGCCTGCTGGGCAAGTGCAAGGTCGTGAGTTCGAACCCTGGTCCCACAAAAAAAAAAAAAAAAAAAAAAAGCAAGACTCTAGAACCGGGCTCTTGGATCAAATCCTGGGCCCACTACTTCCCACCTCTGTGACCTTAAGCAGGTGTCTTTACTTCTCAGTACCTGAACTTCCCAATCTTAAATGTAGTCACAACGTCAGGATGAAGTGAGCGAAGTGCTTAGAACAGGGCTTGATGTGTTATGAACTGCTAGACTTGTGATGTCATATATGCTGATACAGACCAATGTAGAACATTCAGGCCTTCCAAGTCATCATTTGGATCTGGGCATGGTGGTGCACACCTGTAATCGCAGTACTTTGAAGGATGAGGCACTAGAATCACTGCCAGTTCCAGGCCAGCCTAAACTACATAGTGAGACCCTATCTTAAAAAAGAAAAAATCATCATTCAGAGCCAGGCATGGTGGCCTACAACTGTAATCCCAGCACTTGAGGGTTAAAGTCACCATGACTACATATAGTGAGTTCAAGACCAGCCTGAACTACCTAGCAAGACCCTATCTCAAAAAAAAAAAAAAAAAAAAAAGCCGGGCGTGGTGGCTCACGCCTGTAATCCCAGCACTCGGGAGGCTGAGGCAGGAGGATTGGTGCAAGTTCGAGACCAGCCTGGGCTACAAAAGTGAGCTCAAGGCCAGCCTCAACTGCATAGCAAGACCCTGTCTCAAAAAGACAAAAAAAAAAAAAAAATTCTGGGGGGCTTTCAGGATAGCTCAGTGGTTTAAG
>PVJA010042069.1:0-17530 GCA_004027025.1 Myocastor coypus | reverse complement strand
CATCTGTATGTGCCTGTGCATGTGCTGCATCTGTGCATGCATCTGTGCGTGCGTGCGTGTGTGCGTGCGTGCGTGCATGCATGGGCATGCGTGTGCGTGCGTGCATCTGTGTATGTGCCTGTGCATGTGCTGCATCTGTGCATGCATCTGTGCGTGCGTGCGTGCGTGCGTGCGTGTGTGCATGGGCATGCGTTCTAGGGTCAGAAACGTAGCCCCACAAGCCTGGAGCGCAGACTTTCCGAGAGATGACAGAGGCGACGGCGCAAGGCCCTCAGGGAGCCACTGTTCCTGGCAGTCTGCCACGACTGCAGCCTTGAACCTCGCGAAGCGCGGCTGCGCTTCAGGCTGGAGCCTGCTCTGCTGCCAGCCGGGCTGAGGGTCTCCTAACGAAGCCGACGTGTGTTCCTAAAGCTGTTTCTGGGGCTTCAGCTGGTGGTTCTCCTTAGCAGGAGCAGCAGGAACAGGACGGTTCTTCCAGGACTAGCGATGAGATGCCATCACCAGGTTTCCAGGGCAGGAGCATGGCCTGGGCAGGTGTGCACTCTACTGGAGCTAACCGCAGAGGCCGCTTGGTGTGCAGGAGAAGCGGGGTCCAGGACGTGACTGATGGCTGCAGAGCCGATGCCACTAGAAGAGTAGCCGGCAGAAGATGACAAATAGCACTAGTGTGACACTGAGGAGAGGCTTGAGTCTGCTGAAAGCTAATGACCAGAAGACAGTGACCACTCAGTCAGTGCTGGTAAATAATGACACATAACTGGACGGCGAATGTGAAGCTAATTTGCGCATCATTCAGCAGATGAGATTTTTATAAAGTCAAGAAGTCAGTAGGGTAAAGTGAAGGTCGAATCTGCGTGCGCCATTAAATATGAGCCCGCAGCACCTGAGGCATTATTAGAGCATTGGAGGGTACCCACCTCTGGAAGCCAATGTGTGTATTGTTTAAATGTGGAAAAGAGTCCATGTAAATTTTGAAAACCTTTAGAAATGGACAGCATATTCAGAAAGAATTGCTAATGGCACTTTTGATTCTGAACATTTGGGCCCGTGTGAGCGGTATTGATATTTGGCTCGGAGAATGAAAGGCACAGAACAAAGAGCAGCCCCAGCCTGCGATGGATGGGAGTGGGACGGCAGATAATGAGGAGAAGAATAAAGCCAGACGCCGGCCTCAGATCTCCGGGAGGAGAGCGGACAAGAAAGGGCACAGACGGGGCCGAGAGGTGTGGAATCATGGCGTCTTTGATGCATCTGCTTCCCGTCAGGCTCAGTGCCGCAGACCTGAAGAAACAGGACGTCCAGAGCCCTGCCTTTGAGTGTCCTGAATGACGATCAAGACCGAAGACAAAAGGCCCACAGCTAAATGCAGGCTCTTTGAAGCACCGACTAGCAAGACGTCCGAAGTTCCTTTAGTGCTTATTAAATTGTATGGAAGGAAGCGTTTCTGTTAGAGGCAAAGATGTGCATTTGGCTGGATAAAAACTGGAGACAAATTGCTTTGTATTAATCCTGGGAGGATCGCTTGTCTGCCACTGAGTGGGTTAGAGTGGGTCTTCTGTAGAGCCAGGTAAGAGAAGCAACGCCCAAGTCTATGGACACTCCTGTCTTTCCAGATGTGCGGCTTTGTCACCTAGCAACACATGTGGATGAGTTTTGTCTTGCAGGGCTGATGAGAAAAGACTCTCAGGAGGCAAAATGTGCAGGGAGCGGAAGATGTGTCGTTGTTCCTTAAAAAGTAATGCTTTTAGCTAATCAGTCATTTCTATTCCTTGGTTGTAAGTGATCAGCTTGGAGTAATTTCCATAATAAAACAAAGTCAGGGCTGCCTGGCAATTTCGACACACACAGCCCCAAGCGCCTGCTGAAAAGTGAAGGATCCAAGTCTTTTGTGAAGCATGCCATCTACTTCCCTTATTTTTGACTTTGTGGCTGAAAATTATCCTGGGTTCTGATTTTAGAGACTGCCAGGAGCAGAGGAGAGTTGAAGACGGGCGCTCAATCTACGGTCTTCAGCTGGAAGCGAAGGCATCTCTTGACCTTTTCTTAACTAGAAAGCCTGAATACACTCTGAAGTTCTGTCTTCTGCCTCATCTCCAAACTACTCTGCATGCATCTTCACCTCACAATGTCTTAGTAAGGCTTCAGGACAACTCATTTTTCAACACCAGTAACATATTTTTTGCTGCGTGGATTGGGACCTAGGCAAAGGCAAGTTCAAATAATGTTGTGTGTATTCATCTTCAATAGTGATGGCTAGATTTTTTTTTATGTATCTAGTACAGGGTCTACAGGGTCTCACTACACAGATCAGGTTTGTACTGAGCCTGCCAGACACTGGGACCGAGGCCTGCACCACCACGCCCAATCTCATTTGCCTTTTCAGCATGCCTCGGGAGGTGGGCCGGACAGCGCAGGATTGTTAGATTTAACAAAGCTCAGTAGTTCTTTAAAAAGATGGATAGTTTTTTTATTTCCTGGGACCAATGGTCCTGTTGGGAGATTGTTCAGATTTTTTATTATTATTTCGTTTCTTCAGTGCTGCCGTGCTTCTGGACCTTTAGTTTATCATTAGGAAATCTGCTTCCATCAATTTGTTTTAAAGATGGGCAAAAGCCAACAGCTGCGCGGCCTGCACCCTAGTTCAGCTCAGTGAGCTCCACAGGGCTGGGGGGGGAGGGGCAGGCCCACGGCTTCTGCTCAGTGGCCTTCGCTCTGACTAGATTCTGAGGAAGTCGAAGTGGAGACAGATGGGAATTAGTGTTTGGGTGTCTTTTTGCCTTCTCTATAACTCAAAAATGTTACTGTAACTTTTTAAATAGGATCAAGATATAATGAAGAAAATCTTAGCACTGTGTGTCCCAAACACATTTGGTTAACACACAATTAGAATCCAGTATTAGTATTCATGCATTTATTCCAGGGCTTGTACCCTAATAAAATGTTAGGATATATAATGTCTCCATTCTTCAGGACTCTCAGATTCTTTGCTCTCAGTGATTTGGGCCAGTGCGCCTTAGATTACTTGCTTGCTCCCAAGGGCGGGTGTCGTGGTCGATTTATTCTACATGACTGCTGCGCGCAGAGAGATGATAGGGGAACGTTCATAGAGAAGTTTGCAGATCAAATGCCAAACATCGTGCATGTTCCAAGCCAGACTCGGGAAGATCAGGCTGTGGGGAGCTTCCTGGGAAGCCAAGGCCCTCGCAGATGTTATGCCCTTGATCTGGGGGCTTGTTGGCCAGGCGTCCCTTTATTACAGGCCCTGTCTCCAGATTCATTGACACCATGGTCAAAAGAAAACTGGCTGCATGCGTGGTGATGTCATGGAAGCATGGACTTCAGAACCAGCCTGGCGCTCCTCGGCCCAAGCCGGAGTGGGTCTGAGCATGAAATAGAGGACCATGGGAGAGCCCCTCCGGACCCGTCCAGGCACGGGCTCTTGCAGTGCCGCCAGGCTAGCCTCAGTGCGCATGTGTAGTTCTTTTGTAACTCTGCAGCATACCCCACCGGGCTGCAGAACCTTAATGTCTGCGAGCCAGACTGTCACATTTGAATGCATGCCCGTATGAGGGAGAACAAAGCACGAAGCTTGTATGAGAGGAGCCAGCTGCCTTTGGCACCCTGCCTCCTCGTGCAGATCCTCCGAGCCGGGGCCAGCGTGAATGAGGCTGCTTCCGGGGAGAAAGGCTTGATGTCCCACCTCTGTGGAAAGTGTGCAGTGCTGTGGCAGGTGGTGTTTAGGGTGGACCTCCAGTCCATGGCGGGAGGGTGGGTGCTCGGTTGAGGGCTGATGGAATGAGGAGGGTCTGAGGCCTGCTGTATCCCGTCTGGCATCCCACCGTGGCCCTGAATGCTTTCGCGGATGTTTTTCCCCACTGAGCTCTCAAATGTGCCTCTTCCCATCCTGGGAGGATTAGTTAGAGCCTTGCTGCTCCCTGCGTGGGAATTGCTCTCTTCAAACTGGAAATGGCCAGCTAATGGTGCCTGGGTGGCCGGCAGGTAGAGCCTGCCACCTGCGTTTCCTAATACCCGTGGACCGTGGAGTCCTCAGAAGCAGTGCGTTTGAGGAGATGAGGGGGTTCTGGCCCCCTTGGCAGAGAGGCAGAACTTCTGGGGAGGCGTGTCAAAGCTGCTGCATTAGAGCGGGCTTTTTGAGGGGAATACATCCAGACACGGGTGCTTACAAATAACCCGTTCTCCCACTATTCCTTCTTGCCCATTAAAAATGAGCTATTCTGGTCAACATGCAGCCTCAGAGTCATTCTGCTTGGATTCCAATTTAAGTCTCAATATTTATTAACTGAGTTTTTTGAGAAGGTGACCGTAACCTTTTTATTCCTCAATTTTCTCATTTGTAGAATAGGGATAATACTATCTACATCATAAAGTCATTTAAATGAGTTAATAAAAGCTAAATGCTTAATATATGAGTGCTTAATAGATGTTAGCCAGTATTATTATCCACATAATATAATCAAGATGTCTTCCAGAATCCAAGGGATTTGGAGAACCCCTGACCTTCAAGTTGCTCTGAATTGCTTCCCACTGGGGAGAAAATAAAGATCTGCTCTTTGTAAACTCTCACTGTCACCAGCCCACTAATTAGGCTTCCAACTCATTATAGCCCAGAGCATGACAGACAAAACTGGAGTGTAGAGAAAAGGGGTGGTGTCTAACAACATTGAGAAATTTGCTAGAATGTCTCTTTGCTATGGAGGCCGCTGGGTCACAGAGGCAGCAGCGGACGTGGCAAGCCACTTAGCCTTTCTGACCCTCGGATTCCTCACTGTAAAGCCCAGAATAAGGATATCTGCCTGTCCTGAAATGGATGCCCGTGTGTCTGCGAAATTCATGTGTGGAAGCTTTAATGCCCAGTGTGACCGCATTGGAACAGGGGACCTTGGGAGACAATCGGAGTGAGACGAGAGTGCGAGAGTACGGCCGCCCTGGGGCAGCAGCTGCCTGTGGTAGGAGCCCACTCAGGCCATCCACACGTGAGGCCCAGGCCGTATCTGGGGAGGGCACCGTGTGAGGGTGGCCCTCTGCATGCCCGGACAGGGACCTTCCCTGGGTACCAGATCTGACGCCGCCCACCGCACAGCGAAAGGCAGGTGTTCGTTGCTTAATGCCCGCTGGCTGCCTCCTGTGGGCAGTCCTTTGTTGCAGAAGCCCGAGCTGCCGGAGACATTACCTCAGCACACCCTGAGGATTCATGGGTCCTCAGCATGACCCATAAACGTGTAGGCATCCGCGAGTTGTCACGCACGCACAGAGCAAGTGTTCATCAAGGCACTGGCGTAGAGCCTCGCTGTAACAGCGTTTGAGAGACGTCAGCTGCTTCTCCTGCTGTGGCACCTCTGAGCTGCTCTTGCCTTTGGTGTGTTTGTGCTCGGGCAGCCCTCAGGGTTCAGGGGACAGCTGGGTCCAAGCCATGAGGACTGCAGCAGAGTCACAGGCCGTGGCCTAGGGGAACAGGCAGCCTGGAGACCTCCACAGAGCGTTCCTAGAAGCCCAACCAGGTGGAGCGGCCCCGTGAGAGGATGGGGTCTGCCTGAACGTGTGCTTAGGTTGGCCATGAACACCTAGGCAGAATCTCAGAGCCCGAAGCTTTGTCTTCTTGAGATTTATTTTCTTTGCACAACTGAAATTATCTCCAGGGTCACTTTTTTTTTTTTTTTTTCTGGCCTTACCTTACTCTCTTAACCATTCCTGGCTTAGAAACCTCTCTCTTGCCCCATGGGGTGCTGTTATCCTGCAGAAAGCCTGAGACCTCCGTGATGACTCCTTCCCAGCCTCCGCTCTCTGCTCCTGTGTGGATCTCCCAGTTGCCGAGAACACGAATCAGCTGCGAACCCTCTCCTCGTGCGTTCGTGAGGTGGAGCGGGCTGTGGGTCTGTCCCTGCGTCGGGCCTCTCTTTGTTCCTACTAACAAGACTTCAGCTTTTACCAGGCACAGGCCCTTTGCAGCCCGCTGATTTTGGCTGTTGTTGATAGTGGCACTGGGACTGAACCCGCCGCCTTGACATGAACTCTCACTAACCCCTTTTTAATTTTCATTTTGGAACAGGTTGCTAACTTGCCTAGGCTGGGTTCAAACTTGAGATCCTCCTGCCTGAGCCTTCCAGAGTGCTGGAATGACAGGAGCAGCCATATAAAATAATATTTTATTTTATGCATTTGGTCGCTGGCTCAGCGTGCCCAGGAGTGGGTGGGCGTGGCAGGGATCTGTATTCTGAGCACTGCCCAGAGTGTGCACAAGCAGGTGGTTTGCAGAGAGCTGAGGGGTGGAGAGTGGAGGCCACGTTGCGTTTAGAGGGGACCATGGGAGCTGCTGAGCCCTTTTGCCCCTTCGGATGAGAGAAAAGCCCAACTGTGCACTTAGCTGGGGCTTCCCACAAGGCAGAGGGCCTGGTCACATCCAGTTTGGCCCCAGCTGGTGAAGTGTTTCTTACAGCACCCGCTGGTACAGTAGGAGCTGTCTCGTCAGACACACACAGTCTCTTGTGTGAGATGTGCTAGTCGTCTTCACCTCCTTACTAGCTTTCCTTGGGACTGTAAGTATGCAGGTGTGCTGTCACCCTGAAGGGCTCACTGTGGCTCGTCATCCGGATGTGCTGAGTGCCTGTCTAACCTCCTTCCTGCCTCACCAGTCCTGCTGAGCTAGTCTCTCTGGTGACCTTTCTGCTCATGTGCTCATAGTTTCCTGGGCCTGTCTTGGGTGACTTACTCGGACTCTTCTCAGGAGGGTTGTAGGCTAATCTAGTCAGACCTCTGGGTGCTGTAGCTTATGGGAGGTGCCGCCTGGGAAGGTTGTGGGGTAACCCAAGAAGAGGAAGCCTGGAGCCCCTCAGGGGGCCTGGAGCCCCCTGGGAAGCCTGAGCCCCTCAGGAAGCTTTGCACTCTCTGGGAAGCCTTGAGCTCCTTAGGAAAGCTGTTATAGTCTGGCACCTTCCAACCCAGGGATCAGTTTCCGTCAGCCAGGGAGTAGGAGACGTTTGTTGGGTAAGAGGAGTGCCTTTCATTTTCCACGTGGCGATTTCCTGTCACGACACTTCCAGTTTCAGTACCCTTTAGAAGCTTGCCAGTGTAGTAAGAGCTAAGGCTCCCAGAGGTAAAATTTGACTTTCTTTTTCTTTTTCTATACATTTAGCACAGAGTCTACAGGGTCTCACTGCATAGATTGGACTCGTAGCGATCCTCCGGTTTTCAGCCTCTCAAGCTCTAGGATTACAGGCGCATGCCACCATGCCCAGTCTCAATTGCCATCTCAGCACGCCCTGGGGAAGGGGCTGGCTTGCTATGGCATGCCAAGGGATCGAACTCTGGCCACTGCATGCTGCCCAAGCAGGTGCTTTAGTCCACTGAACTATCTGGCTGGATCCAAATTTGAGTTTCTGAAAAACACACCTGCCATGCTGCAGTAGCAGGTGGCAGAAAAGCAAAGATTGTAAGCAATTGAGCTGGACTGGCTTGCGTGATGAGATGACTGGGCTTTTTGGGGAGCTCAGATATTTAAAGCTTGGGCAAAACCAGTCAGATGCAGGACACAGTGGTTCGATCCACAGCTCAACATGCCTCACTAGGCCCACCCTGTATGCAGCCAGCCAGAAAAAGGAAAAAAAAAAAAAAAAAAAAAAATCCTTCAGAAGATGAGATGAAAGAATGGTTTTCCCCCATGTCCACAGCAGGAGCCATTTCAGGGTGTTCTTGGCCTGACCTCATCTGTGTAAATAGTTCATCCAAAAGGTAATGGATTAAGGGGCTGGCCAAGTATCTCTTGGAGTGAAGTGCCGGCTTAGGCAGGTGTTGTGTGGGTCCCGCCCTGGGGTGCGCTGAAACGGCCACTGAGACTGGGCGCGGTGGCCTGTGCTGTTAAGCCCAGTGTGTAGCAGGCTGAAACCTGGAGGGTGGCTACGAGTCTGATCCCCGTAGCGAGCCCTGCAGACTCTGTGCTAAAAAAAAGAAGTTATGCTTTAAAATGATTAGTCAGACTGACCAGGCTGACCCTTTGAAGCAGCTGCACACTAGGAATCCAGGGCTCGCATCGTAGATGTGTTCCATGCCACGCGGGTCTGGAAGGAGGCAGAAGAGACGCCGATGGCTTCTTTTCTGGGTGGGCATGTCCGGGGAGAGGCAGGTGGCTGCTCTGGGCCCTGCGGTCCACCCTGGGCAGCCTGGTGCGACAGGCAGTGTTTAAGGACTATTTTGCTGTGTGATCACCGCAAGACAGTGTCCTCGAGTCCCTGTGGCTCATTCTCTCCCGGCAAGCCATCGTTGGTTTGCGGTGCTTGCTCCACTTCCCTGGTAAGCGCCCTGGTGATCTTCCGGTCCTGTGTTTCAGCCTGGCTTCTCGCTCTGAACCTTGGCTGGGCGCCGTGAAGCCTCAGGCTGCTCAGGAGCAAGCTCCGTATTTCAAAGTCGAATTGCCGACACATCTGTTCTCGGAGTCGGTGCAGCTCGGCTGGGCGCGTCACTTGGGAGACGAATTTCTTCATGGCTGGTCTGGCATCATTAATTTTAGTGAAAAGTTTTTGTGTTGTAGCTTTATACACTGAGAGTCGGCAAGTGCCCTGCATTACTAAGCCCACAGGCCCAGGGAGGTGGTGCAGCTTGTGGAGCCTGCCACAGGGAACTGAAGACCGCTCCCTGCTTCCCACGAGCCTGAGTCTGCAGCGCCTGAGCTCTGAGTCTGGGCAGAGGCTCTTGTGTAGAAGACTGCAACCACGGCAGCCGGGTGAAGTCTTGGGGCGCCACTGCCTGGGCCCTGGGGACTCCCGCGGGCCCTCCCCCACAGCCTCTGGACTCTCGGAGTCACAACCGAAACCCAGGCCCCCACCCCCTCCCAGTTACAGCAGCTGTTTATTTTCCGGTATTATTTCCAGGTCCACTTTATAAACTCTTTTTTAAAATGACTAATTAATTTCTCATTCTTACAGAGTATTCTGACAATAAAGAAAATAAAACATAAAATGAAAAACCCTATATGGTTCTATCATTCAGGTTCTCTGTTAACAGCTTTAAAACGTCACTGTAGTACAATTGACATGTGACAAGCTGCACCTATTTGTTTATGTTTTAGTATCACCAGGGATTGAACTCAGGACCCAGCCCTTGCCAGGCAGGCGCTTAGTCTACTGCACTATCTCCCTGGCCCAAACGACCCCTTTTTAGAGGGCACGCATGGCAAGGGTCTGACACTGTTTCGTTCTGATGTATTTCTTCGCACCTCTTTCCCTATCCCGCTTCCCGTCATCCTTCTTTCCTTTTTTTTTTTTTTCTCTTTTACACACAAACGCCCCCTCCCCAACTGGTATAGCACAGTGCGTATATTTCATATCCCAGCGTTTGTTTGGTTAACATTTATAACGAGCGTTTTCTTGTGCAATTTTATTTTCTTTAATAAAAGAGTTTAATTGCTGTACGATATCCTGTTATATGGTTGTATTATAATTCTCTTACCATGTCTTTATTGTTGGCTAGTTATACTATGATGTCTACTTTAGAAACAAAGGTGTCTTGAGCACTTCACTTGCAAACTCTCGCTCTTGATTTAGACTATTGCAGTATAGAACTTTGGTTTAGCTAAAAACAACCAAAGAAGTAACGCATGCCTCGTTTCTTCTCCACGTGCATCTGTGGTGAATAAGCAAAACAGTACCTTGACACGGCGATGTTTAGCTCCGTAGCTGGCATTTTGTGCGTATCCAGTTTGCGTTAGCTGCAGGTGTGTGTTAGCCATAACTGCTCAGTTTATGCTGTCATTCTTGGCTTTTCCGTGATCACGCGTCTGTGTCTTTTCCTCCGCATTTCCCAGACCCTCTTTGATCGCTAACGCGTGCTTTATGGTTCTGTTTCTTTGGTGCTGGTTCACCTCTGGGGTCAGCATGACCCTGGAGAATGCCTCATAGATTGCTAAGGCGCCTTCCCGGGAGTGGCGGGCGGCTGTCTCCAGAGGGCTGCACTTGGGTCGGGGGCCGGAGGGGAGCCTCACCCGCCTGTGGGCGGTGCTGTCGGCCGGGTTGGGCCTTTCGGAAGGGGGAGCGGTGCGGGGGGCAGCCCGACACATGTGTGTACTCCACGCTGGGGTGTGGGTGGGCCTCGCTGGCGCCTCCCCCGTGGACGCCAAGCTCCAGACCCTCCTGCAGAGGGGCGTAGCTCAGGCCAGGGGTCCCTCCAGCTGGGGCTCCGTCCTTGTCCCTGGCTGTCCCTCTTGCCCCGAGGCTTCGGGGTTCTTGGCCGAGCAGCTCCGTGGTTCCTGCGCCAGTCTGCGGACTGCCCTTTCGGGACACCGCGGCCTCACGCTGTGCCTGTGAGTGGACATTCCGCATCTGTCTTGTCACTTCTGTCCCTTTAGAGAACCTTAGATGCCATGAGTTTGGAGCTGAGCTCCCGGGGATGAGGACGTGACAAAGTCTGGGCCAGTCCCTCGGCCCCTCGCCCTGGCTCCCCGGCCCGGGCTCTCGGAGCGCACGTCCAGCCTGGAGACCCACGCTGGCCCTCGCATCACTCTGTGCTGTGCTTAGGTAACGCATTCCGCTTACACGGGACCACGGGCGCAGGCGGCGCCCAGCAGAGGCGCTCAGGGAGACGCTGCGGCCTTCGCCCGGCCTCTCACCTTGCCGCCTTGGAAGGACTCAGATGTGGGAGGAGCTGCTGTGGGACGCGAAGGTACGCTTTGCCCTGAAGAGAGCCTCGGGGAAGCGCAACAGAACCGGCGAGGCAGGAGCGGGCATGTGGGCGCGCGTGGAGCGGCCAGGCCGCGCTGCGCTGCGCGACAGGAAGGAAGCACGCCCAGGTGGGGTCCGGAGCTTCCGCTGGGTGAGGCGGCTGAATAGCCGGCCACAAGTAGGAGGGCTGTGCGCTTGTGTCCAGCCCGCGTCTTCAGAGGACCGCGATTTCATTCTCTCTAGCTTCAGAGCCACACGACCTCGCCCTTCGCACGTGGAGAACCTGGAGTCAGCGTGACAGTGGCAGTGGGAAAAGCTCAGGGCCGGAAGCTTCGCGGCGTCAGGAGAGGGCCAGCACATGCACCGCGTCTCACCAGAAACGCTTCTGAATAAACCTCTGCAACGCTAACGGCTATGTTCGTGTGCCAGGCTCAGGAGGGAGCCTGGCCACACAAGCAATTGCCCCTCGGCTTCTGCTGCTCGGGTCCTGCTTCTGGCTCTGAGGAGCTGGATGCGCCAAGAGGAGCACGGTGCTCCCTGCAGGGCTGCTCTGCGTGCAGGAGGGTGGAGGGGCAGACCGATTAATTACCTTGCCTTTGGCGTGCTGACTGGCCATCAGGCCTGCTGCCTAATTTCCTCTTGGCTTCTGCCGGGTTTTTCCAGACACACGATCTAGGAGCCGAGGCTGCTTGGTAAGTAGCCCTGGGCAGCAGAAGAGGTCCTATCCACACCCTCTGCCTGTCACCAGGGACGCTCTTGATTTGGGCCTGGCACCCGCAGCTGGCAGGTGCCGCCCGAGCCTCTGGGGCCTTTGAGACCTTCATGGTCTTCAAGACTCCTGAGGCTTTTGAGACTTTTGCAGAGATCTCTGAGATCTCTGGTGCCTTTGAATCCTTTGGTGTCTCCGAGACCTCTAAGTTCTGAGTCACTATAGACAGGGTCTGCATCACTGAGCCACTGTCCTTTTCTGAAGCTTTGGCCTGGAAGCAAGCTGGGCCTACACCGCTCTCACTTGTGTTAGACATGTCTCAGGTTGGCTGGGCAAGAGCTGAGCTCTCCCTCTCTACAGGAAGATGTCTGCCTTGGCTATTTCGGATTTTGTAAACATCCTTGATATTGTTTCTCTTATCTCCAGAGCTGGGTTAGGCAAATCAGCTCGACCAACAAAGTCCACTGTCCCCTTAATGATGTGTATAAAACATTGGCAGACCCAGGCTGGGAGTGGTGGTGCATGTGTCTAAGCTTAGCATTCAGGAGGCTAAGGCAGGAGGATCCAGAGTGGGAGTCCAGTCTGGACTACTTATCTCAAAAAATCCAAACCACACCCAAACAACCAAAGCAAACACCAATACCAACAAACAAAAGCAGTGACAACGATAGCAATAGTCATAGAAACAAAGCCTAACGCTTCAATACTTAAAAATAAAACTGAAAAACCGGAAGGAAGAAAGGAAATTGGAGTGTTCTGATAGAAGTCATAAAATGGAGAATGCGTGCATTAGGAAAGGACACCTGCGTGGCGCAGAAGCTGGGCACGGGCACCAGGAGGCTCCACAGTCCCTGGTTCCAGTCCTCAGGTTCCAGGAGTGGACCCCTCTGCAGAGCAAAATGGAGCTCCCCACAGGGGACATAGCAGGCAGTGGCTATGCAGGGCTCGAGACTAGTCAGTTGTTGAGTGTTGACTATGTCAGGGGCTTGAAAGATGCCGTGTCCTTGGGTTCCTCCAGCCCGGCCTTTGCTTCTTCCTGGACACCTCGCTGCCCTAACCTGAGCAGGTCAGGTCAGCACTTCGCTTGAAGATAGTGTCTTTGCAGAGGCCATCAAGTTGGAGAGAGTTCCAGAGAGGGGACTCTAATCCAATACCGCTGGTGCTCTTACACATAGCAGAGGTCTGGACACCGACAGGCATTCAGGAGGAGGACCATGTAGACAGAAGGACCACTGTCTGGGGCCAGCAAGAGGGTCCTAGAGCAGCCCCTTCCTCCACAGCCCCCGGAAGAACCCCCCGCCAGCACCTCGAGTCCCACTGCCGGCCTCCCCAGCTGTGAGATGCAGTGGCCCTAGCAGTGGCCCCTGCAAGCTGCACCCAGCCACCCGTCCTGCAGGCGTTGTTTTCCGTATTTGATAGTGGAGGAGGCAGAAAGGTTGCTGTGGAGGCACTGTGCCGGATTCTAGAGTCCACCAATAATTGCAGTGTGATGCAAAGGGATGGAATGGGAGGTGTATAAAAGTTTGTGGAGAGCGGGAAACCCTGCACTGAAGTAAGCAGCTTTAATTAGACTGTAAGTTTGCCCAGATGGAGGCTGAGCTGCCTGTGGAATCCACTCCTCCCACAGGTGCGGCCAGGACACTCCCCTCCCAGGTTGGGCGTCCAGGGTGAGCGTGTGGACTCCCTTGCTACCTCGAGTCTTGTGGGAAAGCTCAGGTGGAGGCGAGGTTGTGGTGCTGTTATCTGCGCGCTCCTGCCCCACCCCGAGGAGGTTCCACGCTGCCTCTGAGGGTCCAGCTCTCTGTGCTTCCGGCCCTACCAAGTCAGGCACCACAGGACTGTCTTAATGCAACGTCTGAGTTAAAAAAAGTTAAAGATACAAGGAGTGGTATTGTAGCCATAGTGCCCAGCCACATACCCCGTGGTTTCCTTCTCTTTCTCTTCTCTTCTTTTTTTTTTTTTTTTTGTGGCACTAAGGATGGAACTCAGGACCTTGCACTTGCCAGGCGAGCACTTATTCCACTGAGCTATCTCCCCTCCCCTTGTGGTTTCTTCTTCTTGTCCTTGGACAGGTTTATGGGAGTGAGGGAACAGGAGCAGAGGAAGCTCACTGGAAATAACCGGGAACTCGTGGCAGAAGTGCGCAGAACCCGGGGGCTGGGGTGATGTGGTCCCGCTGGATTGCGCTGGTGACAGACTTCGGGGCTTGGCTCCTAGCAGCTTGCTCATGCGCACACGGGGAAGATGACATTGTGATCTCACTTTGATCTCGATGTTGGTAAGAGAATTTTGCTACATTTTTGAGAGTAAGAGTATTTTAATAGACCTGATAAAAGTTTAAGTAACTATGCTGTGTATAGGTATATCTTCAAATACATTTAATATACATGCGTATTATTATTATTAGATCTTGGGATGAGGAGTGCTAATAAATTTCACCCAGGTTTTAATTCAGGCTGGGTACAGAAGTCTGATGAAGACTAACATTTTGGGTTGCTGCTGGCAGAGCCATGAGGATGGCCTAGCTGCGAGTGAGCCTGGAGTGGGAGAGGGTTGGTGCCTCTGCCCTGCACAGCCTCGGCCCACCCAGCTGGACAGAGGCCGGATGCCAAGAGCCCGGTGGCTTAATGTCCTCCTGGGATGTAGACCCAGAGGAAGGCTCTGATCTCAGCACTTTGTGTCTGGGCCCTATCCAGACTCACTCATCACCCCAAGAAGTTCAGAGGCATGAGGTGGGGCGGTGGCCGAGGCTTCCCAATCAGGGCGCTTGCTTTCTTGTCCAAAGAGGAGACCCCAAGGGAAAGACGGGGGCTCACCTGTGAGAAGCATACTGACAGCTGAGCCCCAACACCAGTGAGCTGGGGGATGGAGAGAAAGCATTGCGAAGCTGAACAATGGGACCAGGGAGCAGAGCGGGAGCAATAACAGAGACCAGGTAGGGGGCTCCGGGCCAGGCCTCCTTGGCACCCCCACACACTCAGGAGTGTGCTCACCATGACCCCGAGCAGCCCCCAAGCTGACCAAGTCACACGCTCCATATTAGCTAGCACGGCCTGGCAGGTCCATGAAACGGTGAGCCCACCCTGAGGTCAGACCCCTCCTGACCTGATGGCTCCCCAAAAGTCCCACCTATGAATGTCGCTGCTGTCAAGGGGCTCACTCGTCCAACTCCTGGACCTGGAGGGGACAGGCCGGACCCAGATCATAGCACAGATTATGCTGCTGTGGGACTGCTTGTGAAATTCTACGTAAATTCTATGTAAGATAAGACAGGAATTTTTCTCTGCTCATTGGGTTATATCTACAAGTGTATCTGTCATGAAGTGGGTTGCTTTTAGAACCTTCAAATAGAAAGTTTGATAGCACTTATAATTATTATTTTTTAAAGCATACAAAGTAGTAAAAAAAATTAGAAATGATCCCAAATGTCACTAAACAAAATAATAGAAATTCCACAACAGTTGCTGTATTGTATGATGACATCTTCAAATTAGTTGTTTAGGTTACTAGATAGGAACATTCAAAATAGGTTAAAATTTTTCACCAACATTTGGAATTCATAGTGGGACCATGGAGCTGTCTCCCCAGCCCATGTCTTCACTTCTTAAAACTATAAACTTGCGCGTAATAGAACCGACTGCTGCTCAGCGTGTGCGCCTTGCCTTCCTTCAGCCGTGTACTTCCTTAGACCAATAAGCGAGCACAAAGCTCGTTGATCCTTGGCACAAAGCTGGCTTCAATATATATGCCTACGCAGAGCCCACCAGGAAATGCACTCACGCTTCAGGAAAAGAAAGCCCCAGGGCGCTTCTTCAGCAGATGGTGTTTCCCTCGTACCGGGAACTCTGGAGGATGCCGTAGAAGGTAGAAAACCCACTGCACTGCTGGAGCTTGGACAAGACACTGAAAATGCACGTGACGCAGTCGTGGTGACAGGGTGACTGTCTCGGTGACTTCTGCCTCACGGTTGGGACGAAGTTCCTGCTTCCCACAGTCAAGGAAGGAGAGGTGTAGTTAGCGCACAGTCTGTGCAGGACTCCATAACCGGCTGGCGCCAAGGCAGAGCAGCACATGGCAGAGGGCTTGTGGCGGTGGAAAACAGCAGAGAGCAAGGAGAGGACAGCGGCAGCAGCGCAGCCCAGGCAGAGCGCGCGCCGCTCTCCCTGCCTTGCACTGCGCCCGGGCTCTCTGCCCCAGGCCGGGTGCAGCACTCACTCATGCCCGCACGCCTAGCCCTGGATCATGAATGAATCACAAAGTCCAGAAGTTCACCCTGGTGACTGCATGAGGCTGGGGGGGGGGGGTACCTAGATACAAACCGTCACAGTCACCAAGTGCCGGTCTGCTGTACTCAGAGATGTGACGAAGCTGAGGGCGGCCTCTGAGCACCGCCTCCAAGGGTAGGCGCCCAAGGTGACACGTGACGTGCACTCACCGTGCCTCCGCACAGGTAGTGTTAAATGCGCGTGTTTTCCTGAGGGCATGCACACCTCTGGGCAGACACGCTCGCACGCTTGTGTCGTCACTGTAAAAGCCGCTGTCCTCACCTAGCGCTCCGTGCACAGGCTTATCTTGTCAGCGCAGATCTCACTACGTCAGGGCCCGTGCTGGGCTCTGCCGGGTCTGCGTTGGAACATTTCTCCTGGATACCTTTTCTTGAGACAGGGTCTTGTGGTGTGGTTCAGCGTGGCCTTGGCCGTACTGTGTAGCCAGGCCGGGCTTGGGCTGGAACTTGCTGCGGTCCTCTAGCGGAGGCCGCGGCTCCCTGCGTTCCCTCTCCCCCTCCTCTCTGACATGGTTGGGCCCCTGCTCTGCTTCCCGGCCACCAGGAACTGAGCAGCTCTGCTCCCCGGTGCCTGTCCGGCGTGCTACCTCTCCTCAGAGCCTGCTGGCTGTGGACCGCGCGCCCCAGGCATTAATTAATCACACCCTGAAAGTCGGCCTTTCATCCTTCAGGCTGTGAGTGTCGGTCGTGGGTCACAGTGACGGGACTGAACAGTGGCCACGAGCCTTCCCCAGCAAGTGGACCCTGCTGGACGCTTCTCTAGGATTTTCTGGCTTTCACCACTGTGAGGAAATACATTCTGTTCTTTCAACCATGCAGACTAACGTATTTTGTTATGGCAGCCCAACCTGCCCAATAGAGTGGGAACTAAAAAGCCCAGATTAATGAGATGTAATGGAAACAGCTGTCCAGTTAGTCTGAGGCCTTGGCTTACTCTAATTAAGTGGTCAATACAAACTAATTAAATTAGCCGTGCCCAGGTGTTGACTTTATAGACAGCGTGAGTTATGCAGCGAGGCAGGAAGCTCCGCCCCCATGAAGGCCTCATTGGGTGATTCTCGTCGTAGGTGTGACATTGGGTGTGCTCTTATTATAATGCCTGTCGGGTGTGCTGTACAGTGGCGGCATAATTGAACAACTGCATGCGGATGCCGAATGTTCAGACAGCTTTATAGTCTTGTTTTTTCCTCTTTCTTTGAACTTTGTCTTTTATGAACAGAGGGCATGTCCCACAGCTCTTGCTGGCCCGGTTTCAGGGAAATCTGGAAAGCAAAGGCTCTATAAGTGTAAGATGTACAGTCATGCTTGCTGCTGCGGACTGCTGATAACCACTAGGAGCCGGGAGCCTCCACTGCCGCTTCCCAGTTCTGACGCTGGGAGAGGACAGGTTCCCCGGCAGAGGGCGACGGCCTGCGCCTGGCTCTGCTATCCCTGACCACCTAGGGTCACGGCTCCACTCTCTCGCAGTGGTGCCCTCAGGTGGGCTGCCAATCAAGGCTCATTTTTTTTATTTTTTTTTTTTTTGGCGGGGGGAGTAGACTGAATAGCTTTATTTTTTTTAATTGAATATTTTTATTGTTTAAATTTAACAATAGTTTCATCATCAGATCAGTTTAGATTAATACATATAGGTATATAAGATTGATCAAACAATTAAACATTAACCCTTTTAAATCAACATTACTTTTTTTTTTTTTTCTTTTCCCCTTTCTTTTTTTTGGAAGTTGACATATTGCATATTGTCCTCACAATTGTTCTACAGAGTACAGTGTGTGGGCATGACCCACCTCCCTATTGATGTTGCTTAGAAAAAAAAAAAGAAAGGAAAAGAATATACTTCTCTTTGGACTAAGAGGAAGCAGATACATA
>PVJA010042068.1:0-17532 GCA_004027025.1 Myocastor coypus | reverse complement strand
AAAAAAAAAAGTAATGTGGATTTAAAAAGGTTAATGTTTAATTGTTTGATCAATCTTATATACCTATATGTATTAATCTAAACTGATCTGATGATGAAAATATGTAATATAACCATTGTTAAATTTAAACAATAAAAAAAAAGAAATAGCTATGTCAATAAGTTTTCAGAAAGGAACATACACCGTTGATGTTCTATAGAGAGTATGAACCATGATTCAACTGGCCTGTTTGGTATTGATTAACACTTGGGTTGTTTTCAAGTTTTTCAATAATAAGTAGCAGAAAAAAAATTAAGTAGCAGAATTGCTGGATTAAAATTTACATTATCGGGCCCGGCGGGATGGCTAAGTGGTCTAAAGCACCTGCTTGGGAAAGCTTGGGCTGCTTCAGGGATCACAGTTCGATCCCCGGCACCACGTGCTGCGCCAGCCCTGCTCTTCGGACAGGCTGAGCCAGTCACAAAAATGAGTGAATAAACAAAGGTTCTGAAACAAGAAAAAAAAAAAATAAATAAAAAATTCTTAAAAAAAATTTACATTATCACTGATAGTTGACTTTCAGGGGGTTTACCTGTTTGCATTCCCATGGCAGTGCAAACAGCATCCACTTTCACACGTCTACACTGACCAACACTGGGTATTCATTTACTTAATAAGTAGATACTAGACAAGGACCAATCAGATAGCTCAGTGGATTAAAGTGCCTGCTTAGGCAGACACAGGGACTGGGTGTCTGATCCCCAGCCTGCTAAGCTGGCTCTGCCCCCAGGGTGCACTGAGATGACAATTGAGACTCAGCATGGTGGCACACACCTATAGTCCCAGCTGTTGCGAAACTGAAAACAGGAGGATCACTGCGAGTCGAATCTGTGTAGTGAGACCCTATAGACCCTGTACTAAATACATTTTAAAAAGTAGATACTAAAGAATTACGTGCTATGTAAATAGTAAGGTGCTGTTTTATCAGTAGGGAGCATCTCTAGTGGTACTTAGCCTAGTGGTGACAAATAAAATTTATTATTTATCATATTAATACGATTCAGATTGGCCTTAAACTCATTACATAGCCCAAGCTGGCCTCCTGCCTTGGTCTTCTAGTGCTAGGATTGCACACATGTGCTACCATAACCAGTTTATAGCCCCATAGTTTAATTTTATCTTGAAATGGAGTCTAAGTAAGTTTGCTAAATTCCCCACCAATGGTTTAACTTTAAATTCTCTGCACTGGGGAGACAGCTCAGTAGAATAAGCGCTTAAATGGCAAGCACAAGATCCTGAGTTCAATCCTTAGTACTGGAAAAAAAAATGGTACTATTCTTAAATTCTTTGCCTCAGTATTCCAGAGTGCTAGTGTCACAAGAACCATGACCAACCAAAAGATAGAACTGTAGGTATAGTATTTTTTTTCTTTTGTATTTTAGGGAAGGGTCTACAAGGTATTCAGGGTCTTACTACTAGATTGAATTCATAGTGATCCACCGGCTGACAGCCTCTCACGAGCTGGGATTACAGGTGTGAGCCACCATGCTCAGCCTCAATTACCATCTCAGCTCACCCCAAGGCTGGGGCTGGAACAGCAAGCCCAGGGATTGAACCCCGGCCATTGTACCTGCCTTTAGGTGCTTTAATCGTGACTCTGCCTTATCAATAAAACTAATATGAGACTTCATGGGGACTCAGATTTGGGATAGGTAACTGATAAAAGGAAAATTCCAAAAAAAAATTGTCACTTAAACCAAGAAACAAGATTCCCTGTATATGCAAGTGATTGTTCAGTAATAACTTTTTATAAAATGAAAGATTTTTTTAAAGAATTTCTTTTTTTTTTCCTTGTTTCAGAACTTTTGTTTGTTTATTTATTTATTTTTATGGCCAGCTCAGCCTGCCCTGAGGGCAGGGCTGGTGCCGCATGTGGTGCCGGGGATCGAACCGCGGTCCCTGCAGTCGCCTAAGCTTTCCTAAGCAGGTGCTTTAGACCACTGAGCCATCCTGCCAGGCCCATAAAATGAAAGATTTAAAACCCTTTTTCTCATTTTCCTAAAGTACAATTATGTACCAATATGTATGCATATTGGTTATTTTGGATACAATAAAAATTTTTATTCATTTGAAAGAAGAAAGATTTCCATTGCTTTTCCAACTGTAACCTTCGAAATATGAGAAGAGACGTGAGAGCTTTTCTGTGTAGCTTCTCTAGCCTCCTGGTCATGCTGGCATCAACAGTCGCTCCCAGGGCTTCTCTCTGCCTCATTACCATTCTAATTTGTCTAAATTGAATCCACATGGGACATTAGGGTCCCTCCTTTCCCTACTCCAATAAACAGCCTTCAGATTAAGGGAAAAAGGATAAAACTAGCTTATCTAAGTGAAAAAGTAACTGAGAAAACTGGAACACTGGAAAGCCAAATCTTGCTGAGCCTGTACTACTTAGTGACAATGCTACATCTCACTGAGGCTCCAGGACCCTTCTTAGAAACTCAGGATGTGGGGTGACAATGGGCAACAGGCACGGGGCTCCGATGAAAGGACAGCAGAGGCTGAGTGGACCTGTCTTACCTAGACAGACTTCAGCGCAAGAGAAAGGTCGGAGAAACAGGCAGGCTGATCAGGATGGTGCCTAGAAAGGACACTGGAGTGTGACACTATAAAACCGCCACTGCGGAACTCAGCATATACCTTCCCAGACTCCTGCACAAAGGCCTGCACAAGAGCAATTTATGCTGGCTACAGAAAATCTGAGTATTAGCCCCTAATTTTATTGTATATTTTTAAAAACCCATTTATTTATTTATTTGTTTGTTTGTTTGGTATAGTGTCTTGCTATGCAGCTTGGACTGGCATGGTGCACCTGGGGCTTTGGGGCTGGCACCACATATGCTACTGGGGATTGAACCTGGGTCTTTTTTTTTTTTTTTCTTGTTTCAGAACTTTTGTTTATTTATTTTTTATGGCCGGTTCAGCCTACCCTGAGGGCAGGGCTGGTGCAGCATGTAGTGCCGGGGATCGAACCAGGGTCCGTGCAGCCGCCTAAGCTTTCTTAAGCAGGCGCTTTAGACCACTGAGCCATCCTACCGGGCCCCTGAACCTGGGTCTTTGCACTTGCCAGGCAGATGCTTAAATTGCTGAGCTATCTTTCCAGCCTTATTTTACTTTTGATCCTGGGAATTTAACTCCCGACCTTGTGCTTGCCAGGTAGGCACTGTGCTGTTGAGCAATATCTGTAAGGGATGGCATCTAGCATAACACCCTATTCACTTTTAGAAGTAGAAGAGAGGCAGAATTCAATGTAGTTTAACCCCTGCCTGAAGTGTTTACATAGAAGTAGCCTTACTTAAATCACCCCCATTCCCCACTCCTTCCCCTGCCCTGTTAGAACTTCACAAACATAGGAGATAAGGAGATAGGTCCCTTTAGGGCAATAAGATACAGACTATTTGCCCATGCTTAACCATAAATCTCTCTGCTGGAGATCTCACACCTATAGGATATAAGGGTGTGACATTCCTGCCGTGACCCTGCACCTAGAAGATACACGCTATGCTACATTGCTACCTGGTTGCCACAGCAATAATGAAACTACAAAAGCAGGTAAGGTACAAAAAACTGGGCCTTTGTGTCTTCCTAGATGGGGAGGGGAGCACACAGATTACTGGTTAATTAATAACAGTTCTATAATATCTTTTACTTTGTTCTCCAGTGGGCAATATATCCAACCCCAGCTGTTACATATCCACAGCCAATACACATTTTAAAAACATTTGTAAATGATGCCCATGCTATTTTTTAGATAGTAAATAATGTTATATTAGATTACATTTTTGCTTTTTTGTATTTTTTTTTTTGTGTGTGTTTTTCTAGGGAAGGATCTGCAGGGTGTTCAAGGTCTCACTACTAGATCAGACTCATAGTAATCCACCTGTTTACGGCCTCCTAAGAGCTCAGGTTGAAGGTGAGCACCACGATGTTCACTCTCGATTGCCATCTCAGTGCTCTCCAGGGGCAGGGCTGGCAAGGCAGGCCAAGGAATCAAACCCCCAGCACCTGCACCTGCCTGCAGCCACTTTAATCTGCTGAGCTATTTGGCCAGCTATTTTTTTTGAGACTTAACAATGGTTGTATGTATTACATATTTTCATCATCAAATCTGTTTAGATTAATAGATATAGATATGTAAGATTGGTCAAATAATGAAACATTAACACTTTCAATAAACCTTAATTTAAAAAAATTCTTCCAAATGCATTTTTGTATTTAAGTCACTCTTCAAAAAAAATTTATAGGGGTTGAGGATGCAGAAAATGCAAGATCATGAGTTAGATTCTTGGTACCCTCCAAAATTAATTAATTAGTTAATAATCTTTTGAGTCATTACACTAGGGAAACTATACAATATTTGCACATGTGGGTCTGGTTTACCTCACTTATATGTTCAAGATACATCCACTTTTATATGAAGTCTTCTAGTTTATCATTCCTTATAACTGAGTAATATTACATTTTATGAAAATACCACATCTTTTTCAACCATTCTTCAGATGATGGGCAGTTTGGTTGTTTCCAAGATTTGGCTATCACAAATTGTGCTGCTATGAACATAGGTGCACAGATATCACTATGATATGATGTTTTCAGTTCTTCTGGGAAAATTCGCAGTAAGGGGATAGCTGGATTGAATGGGATTTCCAGTGATGGCCATACTATTTTAAAGCTGTTTTTCTGTTAACATATTGTTTCTTCTACTTATTAAATATGCCTCCATAATGTGCTTTTTATTATTCCCTTTTTTTTTTTTCTGGCCAGCTCAACCTGACCTAGGGGTGTAGCTGGAGTGGTACGAGATGCCAGGTCTGTGGTCCCTGTGCTTGCCTAAGCTTGCCTAAGTAGGTGCTTTAGACAGCTGAGTTATCTTGCTGGACCTGTGCTTTTTCTATGATTGTTAGTATAATATAATTTCATTAAATAAGTCCCTTTTGCTTGACAATGTTGTTCCTAGATTTACATTCTAAATTTCAGATGGAGGTAAATTGCCACATCAGTTATTATCTTTTCAAAAAATCAGATACATATTCTCTGTAAAAAATAACTGGAGAGCTGGCCAAATAGTTCAGTGGATTAAAGTGCCTGAAAGCAGGCACAGGGTGCAGGGTTTGATCCCGGGGCCTGCCATGCTGGCCTTGCCCCTGGGTCCTGCTAAGACTGCAACTGAGACTGGGCATGGTGGTGCTCACCTGTAATCCCAGCTCTGGGGAGGCTGTAAACAGGTGGATCACTATGAGTCTGACCTACTAATGAGACTCTGAACACCCTGTAGATGCTATGGAGTTCAGGGGCCTTGAGCTCACTTTTGTAGCCCAGGTTGGTCTCAAACTTGCTGATCCTCCTGCCCCAGCCTCCCAAATACTAGGATTACAGGCGTGAGCCACTACACTTGGCCTAAAAAAAAATTCTTTTTCAATGCAAGCAAAATTAAAATATATGAGGGGCTGGGAGATAGCTCTGTGGCACTAGTGCCTGCTTGGCAAGTGCAATGCCATGAGCTTGAACTCGGGTCCTGTAAAAAAAAAAAAAAAAAGCATGGAAAAAACAATCAGCTCTAATTTCACTATCACTCACATTGTAGTATATACAATATTTTATTTTGTTTTGTACTGGGAATTAAACTCAAGACTTCTCATTTGCCAGCCAGCTTTTAAAAGACAAGTAAATATCCTCTATAAGTTTAGGTTACAAAGTGTTTTTTGTTTTTGTTTTTGTCTTTTTTTTGAGACAGGGTCTCACTATGCAGTTCAGGCTGGTCTTGAGCTCACTTTTGTAGCCCAGGCTGGTCTCGAACTCACATCGATCCTCCTGCCTCAGCCTCCCAAGTGCTGGGATTACAGGCGTGCGCCACCACGCCTGGCTACAAAGTGGTTTTTAATTGAAGTTTTTTCAAATATAGTGTAAAAATGTCCCCATATTTCAAGTTGTTCCTGTGACTTGTATGCTGGGACTTTGTACAGTCAAGTAAGGGTGCTGCTCTACTATAATTTGTTGAAAGGCAATAAATATAATCAACTTGCTACTATATTGAGCTTATTACAAATTTTCACTTTTATACTCTTACCCAAGAACCTCTTAGACAGCTCTGATCATTTTGAGTTTGGACTGAGGACTGAACCCAGGCAGATCCTCTCATTTTGAGATAGTCTGACTAAGTCACCAAGTTGTTTAGGCTGGGCTTGAATTTGCAGTCCTCTTGCCTCAGCCTTCTAGGGTGCTGGGATGACAAGTGTGTGCCACTATATCTAACTTTTTTGGCATTTTTACATTTTCAACTTTTTTTGCACCAGAAATCAAACTCTGGGCCTTGTAGGTGCTGTGCCACTAAGCTATAGGTTACCCTTAAATTTGTTATGGTGCCCTGGTTGGCCTGGAACTTGTGATCTCCTAGCTTTAGCCCAAGCAATTATAGGTATGTGCCAACATGCCCAGCCCTATAGAAGTGAAATTTATTGGGCCAAAAGCACAACAAAATTAGGATGGTAGCCGGGCGTGGTGGCTCACGCCTGTAATCCCAGCACTCGGGAGGCTGAGGCAGGAGGACTGGTGCGAGTTCGAGACCAGCCTGGGGTACAAAAGTGAGCTCAAGGCCAGCCTCAACTGTATAGCAAGACCCTGTCTCAAAAAAAGACAAAAAAAAAAAAATTAGGATGGTGTGATGATTGACATAGTGTGTCAACTTGAGTAGCTTGTATGTTTAATTTTATGTAAGTTTAATTAGGTGACTCAGGAAGGGACAAGGGTCCTCACTTTGTAAACATCTTCACCCTGTCTAGGAAATGGTGAGTGCCATGCCCGTCCTGGGCACTGGGAAGGGAAGCAGTCTCTAAACAACTTAAGGAAGAGGCTTCTGCCCTCCCCCTTGTGCTCTTGCTGTCTGTCTTCTGCCACCTTGAACTGCTGCCCCTGCACCACCCTTCCTTGGAGCTAAGTGATTATGGACTGAAACTGCCACAAACCAAGCTCAACAAACCTTTCCTTACCTAATTTTGGGTGTCAGGTATTTGTCTCAGCAACAGAAGGGTAACCAAGACATTGAACAAATTCTTTCCCTTTCATAATATCTATTGTACCTTCCTGTTTGTTTACTCTTTCAGGATTTCACACTAGTGAGATAATACAATGTACGCACATGTGGATCTGACTTATTTCTCTTAACAATATAGTCTCTAATTGCACTTATTTATCTACAAAAGCCTCAAATTCATCCTTTTTGTTAAACAATACTCCATTGCGTAAAAATACCATCTTTTTTATTGATTCCTGTTTATGAGTTGTTTCCAAGACTTAGCCATGACGAATTGCACTGTTATAAACATGGGCACACATATATTGCTGTAGTATGTTTTCAGTTCTTTGGAAAAATACCTAGGAGGACTAGTTGGCTTGAGTGGGATGAGGAAAAGCACACACACACACACAAAAGATATTGATATAGGGCTGGCAAGATGGTTCATCAGTCTAAAGTGTCTGCTTAGGCAAGCTTAGGCCACTGCAGGGCCCGCAGTTCAATCCCTGGTGCCACATGCTGCGCCAGCCCCACCCCTGGAGACATGCTGAGCTGGTTATAAAAAAAAAAAAAAAAAAAAAAAAGATATATTAATGTATATGTGCAGGATAGGTTGGATAATTTACTGCCAAATTCTATTGGTCTTTTCAAAGTTCATAAAATTTTTTCTTTTGAATTTATAACTATTTTTTCTTTCTTAAAAATTTTAAATTTTATTTTTCTTAAACCTCATTTATTGGGGCCCGGCGGGATGACTCAGTGGTCTAAAGCGCCTGCTTGGGGAAGCTTGGGTGGCTTCAGGGACTGCGGTTCGATCCTCGGCACCACATGCTGCGCCAGTCCTGCCCTCGGGGCGGGCTGAGCCAGCCATAGAAATGAGTGAATAAACAAACAGAGGTTCTGAAACAAGAATAAAAATAATAAAATAAAAATTAAAAAAAAAACCAAAACCCTCATTTATTTATTTGTGTTATGGCTGGCTCAGCCTACCCTCATGTGGGGTGTTGCAGCATGTGGGGCCAGGGATCAAGCAGTGGTCCCAGCCCTTGCCTAAACTTTCCTAGGCAGGCACTTGAGACCGCTGATCCATCTTGGGGGCCTTTTTTTTTGTTTGTTTTTTAAACTTTACTTACTACATTATGGCCTGCTCAGCCTGCCCTGGGGGGTGGGGCTGGCACAGCATTTGGTGCTGGGGATTGAACCGTGGTCTCTGAGGTTGCCTCAGCTCGTTTAAACATGTGCTTTACACTGCTAAGCTATCTCACTGGCCCTGTTTTTTTTTTTTTTTTTTTTTTTTTGTGGGACCAGGGTTCGAACTCACGACCTTGCACTTGTTGGCCCTGTTTTTTCTTTAAATCAATCTTGCACATTTATATCGGATAACCTAAACAAGTAATCTGAAGATAACATCATGCAATACAGCAACCATTGCTGAATTCCTATTACTTTGTTCAGTGAATTTTTTTTTTTTTTTTAATCTTTTTGGAGACAGGACCTCGCTACGTAATTCAGGCTGACCTTGAGTTCACTTTTGTAGTCCAGGCTGGTCTCAAACTCTCACTGATCCTCCTGCCTCAGCCTCCCAAGTGCTGGGAGTACAGGCATGTGCCACCATGCCCGGCTGTTCAGTGAATTTTTGTATTGTTTCTAATGCTGCTTTTTTCTGTTACCATTTTGTACTCTTTAAAAAAAAAAAAAAAAAAAAAAAAAAAAAAAAAAAAAAAAAAAAAAAAAAAAAAAAAAAAAAAAAAAAAAAAAAAAAAAAAAAAAAAAAAAAAAAAAAAAAAAAAAAAAAAAAAAAAAAAAAAAAAAAAGTAACCAGGACATGGCTAATTCATCATCAAACCACTTGAGAAAAAGGTGACTTAACTTGGAAGGGCCAGGCCACCAACTTCCCCAGACCTAATGCTTCTGTCTTCACTCTCAATACCAAAATCTAGACTCAGGAAAGGATGGTAAGGCTGGGGAAGGAGGGAGAACATGAGTTGTACAAACAGCCCTGCTCACCATACCACCCAGCAGCGTGTTTCCTGCAGGAAGAAGGGAAGTCTGCTCTTTTCACAGTATCAACCCCAACTACTTGAGGCTGTCTATGGTTTGGATATTTGGTACATGGCTCCTACAAGCCAATGCTGATACTCGACTGAAGAAACAGAGCAACTTGTACTGCTAAGGATGCACCATCAGTGTTAGATTTACTGCATGACAGAATGTTGCTTTTAGTTGGTTCAGATTTAATGTACATTCTGGAAAATTTAAAGTATTTTCCTATTAGTAAATTATAGCAAAATTTGTAAGCAGGCTCATTTATAAATAAGTGATGTACAATCATTTAAAAAATTTTTATTACTTAAGAAAAAAATTAGCTGGGTATGGTGGCACATGTCTAAAATCCCAGCACTTGGGAGGCTGTGCAGGAGTGCAGGCAAGGAAAAAATTTCCAGATGTGGTGGTGCACAGCTGTAATCCTAGCATTTAGGAGGCTGATGCAGGATTGCTGTGAGTTCAAGACCAGTCTAGAATAAGTAGTTAAGTTTAAGACTGGCATGGAATATATGAGACCCTGTCTCATACAAAAAACCAAAAACAGAACAAACCCAAATTCATACCATGTGAACTCAAGTCCTCAATGCTGGCAATTAAGAAAAAAGAGGTGGGGGGCCAGTGAGATGGCTCAGCAGTCTAAAGTGCTTGCTCAGGCAACTGCAGGGACCACAGTTTGATCCCCAGCACCATGTGCTGAGCCAGCCCAACCCCAGCCATAAAAAAAGAAAAAAAGAGGTGGGACTGAGGGGACATGCACATCCAGCAAGTTTATGTTACAAGCAGCAAGCCACAGAGTGGTCTCCAGCCAATGTTCCACAAAGACAAAGTCTTTATAGCATGATGGGTACATCACATTTTAGAGAGGTGTGCCACATTCTCTTTAAAATACCAAAATTCCTCTAGGAAGATGGTAGGATATTTTTTTTTTCCCTTTCCCATTTTATGAAGAAATCATAGTCCAGAGGAATGGGAAGTAGATTGATGTGGGGAATAGTGAGTCACATGGGTGGAGATCCAGAGGAGTGTGCAATTTCCAGGTTAACAGTCATCAGACAAGATGGCAGCAACTGGATTATCAAGGCATGTTCTCTGAGAGGCACAAAGAACATCTAGGACAGAGCAGGGTGGTGTCGGGCAGAAACAGGTAGATCTTCAACAGCATGAACAATGCAGCAAATACAAAGAAAATTAATCCCAGATACACTAACCCTGGAAGAGAGATAGAGATCTTTAATTTAAAACCAAGCAGGTTTATTCATGGAAAAAACAGTAATAGGTCAACCTTGGGACACTGTTAGTCCAACAATTAAAACTGCACCGCAAATCCAACAGGAGTTTGGAGACTTAAATACGTGGAGAAAGTATTATTTTTCTTTTTTCAGTTTTCATAAATTTATTTATCTTTAGGGCAAAGATAATGGCTGTGACAATTTTTTTTTCCCCCAGGCAACAAGATTTCTAGTCCCACTGTCTTCATGTGCATAAAATTCACGTAGAACCAGAGAAGACACAAAAGAATTTGATGATGATAGTGAGTAGGCTTAACTGCTGCTTCATGGAATCACAACTTGACCACAAGTGGTCAGCAGTAGTGGGCGGCCTGAGTGGTAACATACATACTGCCATGAATAAAATCTGAGGTTTATAGACTCCACGGACATGTAAAAGCCCACTACTTCCCTCAGATGTAATGGCAGAGACTAAGGGGGTATGTCCTTCGTTTGAGTGTGACCATGAACTACTCCAGTTATCTATACAGGATTGAACTATGTCAAACACTTTTCTGAGCCAAGTGTTCCTAGTTGAGTCTCCAAGTGGGTTCCAAGGTGACGGTGTCATCATAATCAACTGTTTCCTCTCTGGTTCAGGATCACGTTGCTCTGAGAGTCCATAGCGCCAAAAGACCTGCCTGAATAACAAAAGGCAATCTCCAAATCTCAGCTGTCAAGGTGTAACCTGGCCCGTTTTACTTGGTTATTGTGCTCACTCAGATGGCAGAAACCTTCTGTGGTGATGTCTCTTTCATTCTCCTCTATAGGTTCCAAAGGAAAGTCCTGGTCTTTGGCCAGTACCTGTCGGACAGTCATGTTAACCCGAGCAGTCCTCAAGTAGTTGGCACACACCTGCCAGTCCTCCACAGAACAGGGTTCTACCACTGTGTCTCTGGGGAGGACAGCTGGGAGTGGCGTTTCCAGGCAACGAGGCAGGCCTCTGCCCTCAGGATTTGGAAGAACTCGAGGAACAGCATGGTTCAACAGGCGGCTGAAACCTGACATTACCATAATGTCACCACTGTGCATAAACATGGCTGTAGGAGTCTCATCTCTTTTGAGGCCACCCAGGAGAAAGATAGCAGACTGTCCAAAGCTACAAATAAAAATAGAAGATTTCTGTTATGAACCACAGTTATGATAGCTGCCAAATGGATTATTTTCTAATTTTAGTTTGGTATCTACTGCTTCTAATCCTCATTTTTTAAACTGGGCTAAGTTCTTTCTCTTCTATGTTCCTTAGTGAGCAATCTATGACTTGCTAGCTACAAGTTTGACAACCCACAGACTGGCTGCACAGTAAAACTTGACGAAGTAAATAAGGAAATAAAGAACCAAGTTTTAACACTGTCTATGTAGGTTTTATTGATACATCTTTTTTTTCCCCCACAAAGCAAGCCTTTCCATCCTTTATTACTGCAACAGCTTCATCTTTTATGTAGCCTTCTGACTCTGTGCTTGTGCCTTCAACACTTTCACCACAATTTTCTACTCTTCAATAAGGAAAGCATGCTTGATCCCCTCTCAGATACTCTTGGCATACATGGAGCCCCCACAAGTCCTGCTGATGTGCTTCTTTGTTTTAGACAATCTCATAAGAAATTTGGGCCACACAGGGGGCCTTCCCAATCTTCTTGGTATAGAGGTAAACAATTCTATTCTCTGCGGTTAGGGATAGCCTAGTTTTGTTAGAGGCAGTGTTGTAGGAAAGGCTATGATGGTAGGACAGGTGTTGGACCATTGTGAAAGCCTCTAGACACGGTACTGGAAGAGGGTACATCTTTTAATGTTTCAGCCTGCCAACAAAATTGTCTAAATTCTTCACTATGTGCATTATCCTTTTAAAGATGAAGGCAAGAGCTGGTGAGATGGTTTGGCGGTCTAAAGCGCCTGCTTAGGAAAGCTTAGGCAACTGCAGGGACTGTGGTTTGATCCCTGGCACCACATGCTGTGCCAGCCCCACCCCCAGGGCAGGCTGAGTCAGCCATAAAAAAAGAAAAACAAAACAAAAAGATGAAGGCAATTAATTAATTTTTTTTTTTTTTTTTTTTTTTGGTCTTTTTGAGACAGGGTCTTGCTGTACAGTTCAGGCTGGCCTTGAGCTCAGTTTTGTAGCCTAGGCTGGTCTCGAAGGATGAAGGCAATTAAAAGGGGTACTTTCTTTATTGAGATACTGGTGCAGTACTCTGTACAAACTGAAACTGATATGTAGGGAGACAAGGAGAATACTCAAAATACTTTTGTGTTTTCCTATATTTTGTTCCACTATCCCAAAAGGCTGCTTACCCTGCTTTATGACCTCCCATTTGTCTGTTCCTCAAAACATTAACACACCTCTCATTACAAACCACACATTCCATATGTCTCTTACACAGAAACTGCAACGAACTTGGTCACTGCTCTTAGAAGAGTGAAAGGCTAAATTTTACCATATGATGCGCTATAATGTGCACCAAAAGATGAAAGACTATCAGCCATTTAAAAATTAATCTCTTTATTTTAAGCTTAAAAAATGCATTGGAAAAAGAAATAATAAAGAGCAATCCAGAATCCCTGGAAGTAACCTACCTGAATGACAACAGGGGTCTGGAGTGATCCAGTTCAGATCTGTCCACATGGATGCCCAGAGTGGAGTCTAAGCGGTAATAGTTCAGGATGCCTGCTTCGGCTTGGAAACCCTGAAACCCACAGGCAGCAGCTACTTGCTCTGAGAGGAAAGCCAGGTCAGAAGGGAAAGGTGTATAATGATCTGCTGAGTATTTCTTTGATAAAAGTAGGGAAAACAAGAAAAAATAAACAATGATCTCAGGAACACAGAAAATGAGGGCATATGAATAATTACCACTTTAAAACCCTCTAACTTAGAAAATAGTATTAACACACCAGTAGCACTGGCTACTCATTTTCTATTTTTTTTTCCAATGATGAGAATCAAACACAGAACCTCATACATATCAAGCAAGCATTCTACCCTTAATCTACACTCAAGAGTCCCATCCATTCTTAAGGCATTCAGTGATCTAATAATAAACTATTCAAAATATTGAGCATCTATTAAATTGACAGACACCATGCATGAAGCCCATACCTGAAGCAATCAATCACTGTAACAGTTTCTGGTATACTTAATCTTCTTTCTCTTTTTTTTGTATTTTAGGGAAGGGTCTACAGGGTGTTCAGGGTCTTACTACTAGATTGAACTTGTAGTGATCTGCCTGTTTACAGCCCATAATTATTCCTTTAGGGTAAAAAGTCAACTCAAAATGGTTTCTGCTGAGAGATCTAAGGAAACATAATGACTAAATGTAATGCTGTATTCTGGATGAGGTTCTGGAACAGAAGTATATGCACTTGTGACTGGGATATATAGCTCAGAGGCATAAGTGTGTGCCTGGCAAGTGCGAGGCCCTTAGTTCAGTCCCTCATTACTGCCCCTCCAACTCTATGTGCTTAAAAACTAGGGAGAGCTGATGAAGTATGGACTTTCAAGTGTTGTAATGATATATTACTACTGCTTCCTTAATTGAGACAAGGATCCTCTTGCTTCAGCCTCTGGAGTGCTGGGATTACAGGTGTAGTGCTGCTAGGATTACAAGTGTGAGCCAGGAGTGGTGGCACACGCCTATAATCCCAGCACTTGGGAGGTTGAGGCAGGGGGATCGGTGCAAGTTTGAGACCAACCGGGGCTACAAAAGTGAGCTCAAGGATAGCCTGAACTGAATAGCACAACCCTGTCTCAAAAAGACAAAAACAAAACAAAACAAAACTGTGTGCCCTATGCCTGGTTGCCTGAAGAGAGCTTTTTTTAAGCAAAGTGAAGGAGATCCTTTCATTTAGTTTGAACACACACACACCCACACCCACCCACACACCCCAAAATCAACTGTGCAGGCCCAACAATCATATAAATAGAAAACAAATACATTAAGAAAATGAAATACCTTACTATCCCAGTTATAATGGTAGCCTAAGGTCACCCAGCGCAGTTTCTCTAGTAAACTTCGGGGTCTCTGTTTATTCAATTCTTTACACCTGCAAAGGTTGGAAAAAAGAGGAAATAATCAACTTAAATGGTGGCGGCAGTCCTTTGTAGGTCCCCTGCATTTAAATTTAGTATAAGTCATCAGTCAAGGCTTGGTAGAGAAACGGGAACAGAAAATTGAGTTCATTAAGAGTATAGTAATAAGGGTGGCACATGCCTGTAATCCCAGCACTCTGGAGGCAGGAAGACTGTTGAGAGTTTTGAGACCAGCCTGAACTACAAAGTTAGCTCAAGGCCAGTCTGAGCTGCATACAAAAGTACAAAAGTAATAGTACAAAACATCTTAGCTTTTTTGGCACTGGGAATGAATCTTGGGACTTCTGTTTACAATGCCATTAGAGCGTTTGTAATTTTTTGTTCTTTCTTACTTTAGAGACTGGGCTTACTATGTTGCTCAGGCTGGTTTTGAAGTCACAGTGCTCCACCTGCCTTAGTCTCCTGAATGCTTTGATTACAGTAGTGTACCACCACACCCAACCCTATTTCTAATTTTCAAGTCTTTAGTTCCAAATCCTCTCCTGAATGGGATGAAGCTTACGTGACAAGTCTAGCATCTTAATGGTAAAACAAGAATAACAGGGAAAATGTGACAATAGAAATATCTTTACTCTGCAAAGGGAAATGAGACCAACAGTATTATGGTCAATGGAAAATATGGCTACTAATATTTTCAATTTCATTTGCTGAAGGTGGAGTACAATTAGTCAGGTATTACTACATCCATGATGATGGTGGCTTCCCAGAATTGCAGCATGGGAGAAAAGTTTGGCAAAACATAGCGTATAGTCAAAAATAACTGGTTTAGAGCTGGGGAACTAGCTTGGTGGTCTAAGTGCCTGCCTGGCAAGTACAAGGACCTGGATTTGAGCCCCGGTACTGCACGCTATGCTGGTCACTGAAACCAGGTGTGGTGGTGCATGCCTGTAATCCTAGTGCCGGGGAAGCAGAGATAGGAGGATCACTTCGAGTCTGAACTGCAGTCTGAGCTGCTTAGCAAGACCCTGTACCAAATAAATAAAAGGTTAAAAAACAAAACAAACTTTTAACATGACTTCCTCAACATTGTACAGCATAGCTTAAATGACTGAGACATCACTCTGTTAACAAGGCATCACTCACAAGATTTGGTTTCTTCTATTCCATTGTTTAAATCACAGTAGGTTTCGGTGAACAAACAGGTGCCGTTTCTATAATTTTATTATCAACAATTTAATCCATGGGATTAATTAGTATTCTTCTACAGAGGAAGATCGGCTCATGTTTTTCTTTTCTTTTCTTTTTCTTTAATGTGGTACAGCGTCTTACTATACAGCTCAAATTCATAGTGATCCTATTTTCAGCCTCCCCAGTGCTGGGATTGTAGGCATGTGCCACCAGGCTCAGTGTGTCCCAGGGGTGGGGCCAGTGATTGAACCCTGGTCCCTGTGCTTGTTAAAGCAGGCACTTAGCCCACTAAGCTATCTCCTTGGCCCTATTGGTTCATTTCTAAAATGAATGTTAATTTTCTTTTTCTCTATATAATTTACATCATTAATCAAATTTATGTATGTATTTGTTTGAGACAGTCTCACTATGGAGGTTCTGGCTAGCCAGCCTTGAGCAATGTGGCCCAGGACCAGATAAGATTATTTTTGTGGTACTAGGGACTTAACCCAAGACCCTGTGCATGTTAGGTAAGCACTGTAGGGTAAGACTACATCCTTATCCCTATCCATTTGATTTTGAGATGGTCTAGCTGGGTTGTTCAGACTGGTTTAAACCTGTGATCCTCCTTCCTCCACCTCTCTCCCAAGAGTGAGCACTAGGTAGTATTTTTTCTTTTTATTTTTGCTAGCTGGCTCAGTCTGCCCTGGGGGAGGGACTAACAAGGCATGTGGTGCTGGGGATCAAACTACTGTCCCTGTGCTTTCCTAAGCTTGCCTAAGCAGAGCTTTAGATCACTAAGCTATTTTGCCAGACCCTCAAGGTAGTACTTTAATACTGGAGTGAAATTTATTATTGAGGAGCACAGATTTTCAATGCTATTAGAATTAAGAAAAGGGGGAGCTCAAAGTCAGTTGTCTAACAAGTTAAGGCTTCTTGGTTATGCTGGGGGTGCATATAAAATGAGGGAATGGGAAGCATTTAAACAAGCAGTGATGCAGTAGCAATGTGGGTGCACAGGAGAGCATAAGTGAAGGCTTTACTGCAGGCCCACACTGTAAGATGGAACACACTGATTTATTTAGGACAGGTGTGGATGTGAGATAAAAGCAGACCTGACATTACCCCAATGAGGAAGACCCTTGAACAGCATTTGGAGCCTGGAGCTGGGAGGTACACACAGTTCCCTGAACTGTTAAGAGTGGCTCAACCTGCAGATACTATGGTTTACACCAAATGACCTTTCTTCTAGTGTCTGTATTTATGTCAGAAATGGTAGCTTCCATGACCAGACTGGGATGAAAGCCCAGGCACAGCATCTCTCCAGCATACACACCACAAGATGTGGTTACAACTTACTGCCAGGAGGATTAAGCACATCCTGTGTGACTTCCCGGAAATTTGTACCCAATTTTCCTTGGACTTTTGCTCCATTTGCCTTTTCCCTTTGGTGATTTTGCTATATATGCTGTCACTGGGACAGAACTTATCTGTGAGCACACCTATATGCTGAGGTCCTCCAGTCCGTCTGAACAAATGCTGAAACTGGGTGTGGCTTTGGGGATCCATGACATAGTGCAGATGGTTGACCAATAATTTAGACAAAAAAAGTTATGTAATGCCTGGCCACTGACTGCCACTACCTAATCCAAACAGTTCCAAAAGGGATAATGTCCATGTATTAATATCCCTTTATGTAACAATTATGAAAAAAATAGAGTAATTTAATTATTAATACAACCCATTGTATTAGTATTAGTTATTATACCAAAGTTTATTCAGCTAAAGGTATAAAACTCCTTGATGTTTTCCTCTATAGAACATTCTCTCTCAACCTAAAATGCCTCTTATTTTTTGGACTTGAGGACTTTGTGGCAAATGGAAATTTTTGTGCTGATTTCTTTATTTAAAGGCAATCAGTGGTACCTTCTTACCTCAAACATATCTCAGCATATTTTCACTGTAGTGAGTAATGGTGTCTG
>PVJA010042066.1:0-17546 GCA_004027025.1 Myocastor coypus | reverse complement strand
CATTTACATTGATGGTTATAATTGAAATGTATTGACTTATGGTTGACATGACTCTTATTCGCTACTGTTTACCACTTTTTCCTCCTATGTTTAGTTGGTTACTCTATTTGGTGGGATCTTTCTGTTCTCACTTGTTGGATTCGGGTCATTTTGGTCCCTCTCTAAAATATTTGTTAGAATATTGTGTAGCACTGGCTTTGATGTCATGAAATTCTTTAGTTGTTCCTTGTCATGAAAATATTTCACTTCTCCCTCATACTTGAAGGAGAGTTTTGCCGGGTACAATAGTCTGGGCTGAAAATTGTTTTCATGGAGGACTTGAAGCACTCTGCTCCACGCTCTTCTTGACTTCATGGTTTGTGAAGAGAAATCTGCTGTTATTCGGATGGGTTTTCCTTTAAATGTGATCTGTTTCTTTCCTCTAGCAGCTTTTAGTATATTATTCTTCAGCTGGATTTCTGGTATCTTGACTATTATATGTCTTGGCGTGTTTTTAGTTGGGTTGATGTTATTTGGAGTTCTGCAGGCTTCAGTTACCTGAATGTCTGATTGCTTTCTCATATTTGGGAAGTTTTCTGCTATTACTTCTGCCCATATTCTTTTTATATCATTTGTATTGACTCCTTCTTTCTCACTGATTCCTATTAATCTCACGTTGTTCATTCTTGCATCGTCTTGCAGATGTATTATTTTTTCCTGCATTCTCATTGTTTTTAAAAGATCCTTTCTTACTCTTTCACTGGCTGCAACTGTATCTTCAAGATCTGAGACTCTATCTTCACTTTAACTCATATGGCTCTGCCAAATTGTGATCAAGATTTTATTTTCTTGTATATCTCTTTGAAACTGTTTCATGCGATCTATTTCTTTCCTATATTGCTCCATCAGGGACTCCATCATTTTTCTGTTCTCCTCTAATTTTTTTTATCAATGTATTGAAGTATGTATGGTTATCCTTTCTCTCTCTAATTCAGAGATTATTTCTGCTCTGTTCTCCTCTCTACTTTTCTGTAGTTGTTCCCCATACTCGGGATGCTATTCATTTAGACATGTCTTTGTTAACTTTAGGTATTATTTCTGCTCTGATGTCCTCTGTATGTTTCTCCAGCCGTTTTTCCACTTCATGTATTTTTTTTTTTACTTCAGATGTTATCTTTGATCTCAGTTCCTCTATAAGTTTTTGCACTTGTTTGTCTGCCTCAGATGCTACCAATTCAGAAATAGAAATATCATCTGCATGATTCCCATCTTCTTCCATGGTAGTGTCTCCTGTATTTGATTTGGGTGGGCAAGGGCCCTGAGATTGCATCCTACTCCTTGTTGTTATCATTTTGTATGGAAGCGACCTCTGCACTTTGGTGGCGGTATACTGTAAGTGACTATGGGCCTTTGGTCTGGAGCCTCCAAGTTGGTTCCCCTATATAAGTTCCTGGCTTCGTGTCGGAGCTCGGGCTGCTGGCTGCTGTGAAGCCCGGTGAGTATGGTCTGTAGGTGGAGGTGGAGCTTTGGAATTGAGGAGTCCTGGTAGGCTCGTGGATCATATCAGTTGCCAGACGAGATGTATGATGGGTTCGGTAGTGGAGCTTGGGCAGGAGGGGTTCAAAAAAAAAAGGTGGGGAGAAGGGGAAGGCAGGCCAAGGATCCTGACCCAGCCGGTGTGCAGGCCTGGTGGGCTGGGACCGGACCGGGGACCGGAATAGGAAGTTAGTCACAGAAACGCAGAAGAGAAGCAGAGGGGCGGAGGGCCCTTACCTGTGGGGCGTGTGGGCCTGGCAGGCTGGGACTGGACCGGGGACTGGAACAGGAAGTTCTGCCACCAATATTTTTACTGACTTTCTGAACCATTTCTATGAAGTCTTATTCTTTGGGTGTGTAGCCATGGAAGTCTTTGTCCAATTAGTCTAGTGCCCAGGTAATGACTGGGCAGAGATTTCCCTAAGTGGTTTTCACCAACAACTCTTCCAATGTTTCCTGAGGGATCCTGTGCATATATTAGGGTACTCCTTCAATAGTCAGGAATCTATAAATCTATATTGTCCTACACTTCCTGCTTCTGCAGAGCCTCAGAGTCATCAAAAATTGAGAATTGAGACCGTTCTTAGAACCTGCTTGACCATGTGCATGGCTCCAGGCATGTACACAGCTCTAATCACACACAAGAAACTCTAGACCTGTCAGAACATCTCAGAGATCCTTCTGGACATCTCATTTTCTACATTTTCCTTTTAAGTGGTGTGAGTGTGTATAATATCTACCCCAAATATTATCTACCATCTTGGGAAGATTGAATCAAATAATTTCCTGATTGTTTTAGACAACTATCTCTTAGGAAAAGGCTCCCTACACTGGGGGAGCTCCCACAGATAATAAATCCACCCTTGTGAGTGGGATCTTTTAGGAAACCACTAGACAAGTCAGTAGCAATTCTCTGGAAACAGAGCTTACATGGGGCTCCTACAATTCTTTCCTTTCCAGTGGTTGACAGGCTGTTGATTTTCACCGTGAATGCAGGCCATTGGCTTTTAAGGTGTTACTGAAATGAGGAGGGGGCAATTGTAACAGCAACATTGTGATAAAATTTGCTTTCCATGCAAGAGCGAGTCATTTTTCTTGAATAAACTCTCCCCCAGATTGGAAAACTGTCGTTAGTATACAGTTTGGAAAAAGGAAGTCCAAACCATTTTCTGCCTGTGTTCTCATTGCTGTTCAGAGGAGCTAACTGATGAAGGCTCTTAGTCCACCTTTCTGCTGCTCTCACCTCAACCCGGGGTCTTTCAAGTGCTTCAGGAGGGAGGTGCAACCAAGGAACCAGAAGTCAATTATGAGGCCTCTGCTCTTGAGGCCACGGTGACCAGCATAGGGCTCAAGGTGCAAAAGAGACTTGAAGTTTTTCTCTTTTTTTAAGTTGTTATTTTTTGCAAAAAGAATTTTGGGTTGGGATGGAACTCAATGGTGGAGTGCTTGTATAGGCTGCAGGAGGCTCTGATTTCCCTCCTTAGTACCACAGGAGAAGAAAGAAAAAACAAGGAAGGAAGGAAGGAAGGAAGGAAGGAAGAAGGAAGGGTAAATTATGATAAAATTTTCTTTTCATACCAAGAGCACTACGTTTTTATTTCTTTGAAAAACAGGATTTTAAGTATCCTACTTGATAAGAAAATGATAGCATCTTCTATACAAAAGGAAAATATTTGCTCACTTATTGCTCTATGAAATTTTCTGTTTATGTTTTCAGTTCAGATAAGGAGGCTGGAAATCAATGGCAAGAATAGTTGGCTTAGGGGCTGGGGAGATAGCTCCGAGGCACAAGTGCCTGCTGGGCAAGTGCAAGGTCGTGAGTTCGAACCCTGGTCCCAAAAAAAAAAAAAAAAAAAAAAAAAGAATAGTTGGCTTAAACATAAGCTAACTCATTTTCTAGGCACTTATTTATTTATTTATTTATTTTTAATAATTTGTTTATTTTATTTTTATGGCCAGTTCAGCCAGCCCTGAGGGCAGGGCTGGCGCAGCATGTGGTGCCAGGGACCAAACCTTGGTCCCTGCAACCACTCAAGCTTTCCTAAGCAGGTGCTTTAGACCACTGAGCCATCCTGCTGGGCCCCCTAGGTACTTATTTATTGATCACTCACCATATGCTATTGCTATAGGGACATGAAAGTACCTAGGTATATAGAAGTAGAAGATATGGTCTCTCCTCTTGTAGGGTTCACATTAAAGACAAGGCGAGGGTATTGCCAACATATTCCAAGAGCAATAAGGCAGAGCAACCACAAAACATGGGGAGAGCCCAAGGAGAGATGCACAGTGCAGCTTGGGGTGAAGGAAAGGCCCCCCAAAGAGGTAGTGGTCCCTTATCCAAGATGTAAGAGGCCTCGGGGCTGGGGAGATAGCTCCATGGCACAAGTGCCTGCTGGACAAGTGCAAGGTTGTGAGTTCGAACCCCAGTCCCGCAAAAAAAAAAAAAAAAAAAAGATGTAAGAGGCCTCAAGAGTCTATACAATGTTAGTGGAAGGAGAAGCGATGTGTTTGTTTTCTAGAACTTCCATAGCAAAAGGCCACAGATTTAGTGCGTGAAACCACTGAAGTTTATTTTCTCAGTTTTGAGTCTGGAAGTCCAATGTCAAGTTGCTGGTGGGTTTGTTTCTGCTGGGTTTCTCTCATGCACTCAAAGATGGCTACCTTCCTGCGGTGTCTTCGCATGACTTTCCTTTCATGCACACACAGATCCCTAACATCTTTTCTTCTTGTAATGATCCCTATCCTATTCATTAGGACCCTCACTTTCATGAGCTTGTGTAACCTTAATTATTTTCTCAAAGGCTTTATTTCCAAATATAATCACATTGTGGGACAGGATTTCAATATATAAATTGGGTGGGAGAAACAATTCAATCCAGTATAGGTAACATTCCAGCAAAAGCTCAGAAATGGGAGGAAACACTGAATTTGACATGTACTATAATTTCTGTTGCTGCTTTGTCTGCCAAGATCTGTACTCCCCAGACGTCCCAGACTCTTGAGTCTGTGCACCCTTATTTCACTTTCTCGAAATGAAAAAAATTAAAAGATATATATATATATATATATATATGGACACACACATATATATATATATATATATATATGAATTTCTTTTTCCCATGCAGTATAGGGAATAAAACCCAGGATCTTTGCCCTGAACCACATCCCTAGAGCTCTTTCCTCTTTTTCTTTCTCTTTCTTTCTTTTTTCTTCTTTTCTTTTTTTTTTTTTTTTCTCTCTCCTTTTCTAATGTATTTAGTACAAGGTCTACAGGGTCTCACTACCTAGATCAAACTCATAGTAATTCTCCTGTTTTCAGCCTCCCAAGTGCTGTGATTAGAGGCACACTCCACCACAGCCAGTCTCAATCATTGTCCCAGTGTGCCCCTGGGGCAGGGCCAGCACAGCACACTGGGTATTGAGCCCCAGTCTCTACATCTGCCTAAGCAAGCACTTTAATCCCCTGAGCTATCTGGCTGGCCCTCTTTCTGCCTGTTTTCCTTCTTTCTCTCTCTCAGGCCTGTGTCACCACACTCAATTCATAGAAGTGTTTGAGCATTTTCTTTAAAAAAAAAAATAGTAATAATGCATCCAAGAAAACTTAAGTCATTGGGGCAGATACAGATGACTAAACAGCAAGGTTCATAGAATACCAAAATATTTAAATTCTACTGAAGTACAGTGGCCCCCTAATAGTGTGATCTTGTTACAGGGAAGCAGCTTCTGAGGTCTAACTATACTTCCCTGCCATCTTTACATCTAGATGTGGGATATGTAACCCACTCAGGCCAACCAAACGGACATCATGGGGCTTCAAGCTACCCACTGACTGGAGAGGATCACAAGACTCTAGACAAACTAACAATCCAGAAGAATCCTGGTCCCACTACATCTTTAAGACATGACATGAACAAAACTATCTATCTCATGTGTTAAGTCACTGAGATTTCAGGGATTTTGCTTTATAACTGCTTGCCTTTCCTTAACTAATGCGATTACTGTGATCCTTATTTCGTTTTAAAATTGTTTACATATTTCTTTCTAGTTCTTATCTGCATGCATTTATTTTTACATATTTGTAATCGTAGTACAGAGACTATTTCAATCCTTTTCAACATACAGCTTTAGGAAAAGTTTCCATGTCCAGTATTATCTTCATAGTCATTTACTGTGGCTACATACTTCACTGAACATGTATAAACATGTTCCCAGCTGTTGAACATTTGGTTGTTTCCAATTATTTTCGTCTCAAGAGAAAATAAATTCTAGTGTTGGGTTCTCTGCAATAAAAGGGGTGAAGGGGCCCAATATCTAACAGCCCTGCACTAATCAAACTTAACACTGAGCATTCAGGCTATCAGCATAACTCCTATGTCCCCATCACATTTTGGGAGTTTGGAAAATGTGTACATCCTCTTCTGCTCACTGCTAACTCCTTATCCGACATGCACTCTGTATCCAGGCTCTCAGATCACCTTACTGGCATCTTCAGGGTGACTTCAAAGGAAACACCCCCTTCTCTTTCTGCTTCTCACTCCTGGGATCCTCTCCTTTATCTGAAGCCTTCTGTTCTGCGGACCCAGACCTTCCCACCACAATCTCTGTCTCACACAGGCGCAAACATGCACTTCAGAACTTGCATCAAAACTGGGTGCAGAAAGCAAAGAACTTTCCAAGCCATGTGTCAGGCAGGTATTTGGCAAAAGACAGAAAACAGTAATTAGGTAATCTGAGGAGAATTTAACAAAAGAAAGACCTCAAGAGGTCCAACTCGTGAAACAGCAATATTATGCAGTAACAGTGGGAAGCAAAGTAGTTTTAGGAAATTAGCTGAAGTTCTCAGCTTTGGGTCTCACCCACCTGATCATCTCCTCCAAAGCCCACCCAGACACTGTCCTCCAGACCCAGCCTGCATCTAGATCCTAAGAGCAGAACTGCACCACCCAGAGCCTGCATGCCAGCATCCACAGGCACCTAGGCAGCCCCTGGGACACAGCAGCTACTCAGCAAATGTTTGTTTAACATGAGTGAGTTCACAAATAATTAAGTGGGCAACGAAGGAAGGGAAAAACAGAGATGAGAGGAAAGAAACGAGAGACACTGTCATTAGTCCTCTTCAAAATACAAATGAAAACACTTGTCCTTGCATTCCTGGCAAACTGTAATGAGTTACTATGCTATTTCTCCTAAAATTTAAACATTCACAGTATTTTTGATCACCCCTTTCTCTGGGTGCTGTCTTTTCCAATCTTCACACCTCTACAATATAATCAACTATTAAACACTATCTTAATTTGTCGCAATTCCTAAAATTGGAAATACAGCTTATAGCACCTATTAGAAAAGAAAACTGAATTTTTAGCACTTTTCAAATGTGTTAAAAATATGCAACAACCAGAATAAAAATGTGTATTTAACCACCAGAGAAATACAGTAAGACTTTTCAGGCAATTAAAAGGGAACTCCGAACCCAACCTCCTACCAAAAGGTGGTCATGTGAGCAAAATAAACACTGAGATTAGTCAACGACATTTGCTTAACAGGAGGAGGAGGGGAAAAAAACCACAAATGTGTCTTTAAAATTTCCTGTTTACACAAACACATAGCATTTACTAAACCTCAAAGGAAGTAGGCTTCTATAAAATATTTGGACGATTGTATATTCTTAGCATCCTTGAAAGTCTACTTTGGGGACCAAAAGCTTTTATGATTTCGTCTGTAAACTATTTCTTTGTTTAAAATAATTTTATTGGAACCTGTTCCAAAGTTATTAATGAGAAAAATTAATAAGATATTACTTGAAAATATCTTAAAATGACTAACAGTCCAGCATTAGGCAAGGAAATATACCAAGAAAAAAAAATTATCCAGCAAGATACATTCTAGAGAGCTAGGAAGAGGCATAGATATCAGAATATGGGAAACAGGCAAAAGCAATTGAGGAAAAGATAAGCGGAGAGATTCCAATGGTGCCAAGTGTGGCTGCTTCTTGAGGTAGACACGCATCCGCTCAAATCCTACTTTTCCAGTCTGTTCAGTGTGAGACATCAGGACTCAATCAGACATGGTCTCTAGTCTAATCAGTGTGACAAGTCATCAAACATTTGTCATACGGCCTGAAGACATTGGAGAAAGAGAAAGAAAAATTTAAAAGTAAAGGCTAGAGAAGTTTCAAGATGAAAATGCCCTTTGTGCTCTGTGCAACTGTGGGCTTCCCCTCAGAGGACTGGCCAGGTCGAATGTGGCTCTAGAAGTGAAAATGTTTTGGTAAACTGTGAGTCAAAAGTCAATGTGCATGCAGATAACATTTTGAAAGATTATTCAACGGACTTTTCCTTCTGGGTGGTTCCTGTTTTTCCCTTTTGAGTTTCAAAATAGACTTTGGAAAAAGTGTGCCTGAGCCATTGTTTGAAAGCCAGCCTTGCTGTGCCAAGAGCTTGGTAGTGAAAGGTCTTCGGGACTTTCTCAAACCTTAGCCATCAACACTAAAACCTGGCAGACAGGGTATGCCCCAGCTTACTGGGAGGATGTGAGCCAGACAGAGTAGGCGACTGACCCAGGCCAAGAGAAAGGCTGGAGTGCTGGGGCACAAATGCTAGCGAGGGGTCCCTTCTCTCCCAGCCTTTCAGGTGTCTTTCGGAGTCCCAAAATTAGAGAGCCTAAAGTTGTTCCCTGGTGGAGCTCTAAGAAGAAAGGACCTTGAGGAGAATAAGGTAGCAGCTTTGGGCTGCTGCAAGCCGAAGGGAAGAACCTAGGTCCTCAGGGCAAGCAGGAGATCTGAACAATGCCTCCCATCTCACCTGGTGGGGTACAAATTCCAGGGGTTGTACCAATTTGTCCTCCCACCAGTGATGTAGAAATACTCTTTCATTCTGCCCTGTGGTCATACCAGCATTTGTTATTATTTGATGTCATGGTGATAGCCATTCTTCCTAAAGATAGCATCTCAGCATTGCATTTTGCATTTCTCTATTGGCAGAAAGGTTAAATATTTATAGACCATTTGAGTTTCTTCTGAGAAGTGTCTACTCAGGTCAGTTGCCGATCTCTTAATTGAGTCTCTTATTTTGGGTGGTCTAAGTTTTTCTGATTCCTTTATCCTTTATGTTGTCTAGATATGACTCCTCTCTCTGAGGAGAGGCTGACAAAAGTTTGCTCCTATTCTATAGATTTTCTCTTGACTGTTGGTTGTTTGTTTTGCTGGGCAGAAGCGTTTTGATTTGATATGTTTCTATTTGTTGAATATGGGTACTATTTCTTCCTTAAAAAGCTAAAACTAGAAATCCCATGTGACCAGGCCTTTCCCCTACTCAGTATCTTCCCAAAAGCATTAAAGGCATCACATTACAGAGACCCGCACACACCCATTTCCACATCAGCATAATTCATAACAACTAAGCCTTGAAAGCAGTCTCAGTGTCCGTCAGCAAATGAATACGTTTTTAAAATGTGGTATTTGTGCCCCATAGAGTAGTATCCTGCCATAAAAGATGACTAACTTGAGTGATTTGTAGTGAAATGGATGGCCCTTGACATCACGGTGTTAAATGAAATAAAACAGATACACAAGCTTAAATATCACATAGTTTCTCTCATATGAAAAACCCAAAATACCAACAAAGAGAAAAATGAAAGAGAGGTGATAGGAAGTAGGGAGACCAATCTTTTCAAATGGGAAGTGGATCAAGAGATGGAGGGAGGGGGAGAAGGAAAGGCAATGGACGATAAAAGGATTGAGGTGCTTTACTTACATGCAGCAACTCCCCACAGGAATGTAACCATGGTGCAGTGTAAAAGTAGACTGACAAAGAATAAAAACCTGGAGGAATGTGGCTTAGAAGCAGGGACTGCATGGTACCTGGTTTCCCACAGAGCTCCAAAGTGAGAGGCTGGGGCCTGGCGGGATAGCTCAGTGGTCTAAAGCACCTGCTTGGGAAAGCTTGGGCGGCTTCAGGTACCGTGGTTCAATCCCCGGCACCACATGTTGTGCCAGCCCTGCCCTCGGGGTGGGCTGAGCTGGCCATAAAAATGAGTGAATAAACAAACAAAGGTTCTGAAACAAGAAAAAATAAAATAAAATAAAAAATTATTAAAAAAAAAAAAAACAAAGTGAGAGGCTGCCCAGCACTGGTGCAAATACACCATCATCCCCCATAGTTGGGATGGGGGAAGGCCGTGTTCCACCAGGGCAGCCAGCACAAGGCCAGCTGGGCCAGCTGGAGAACAGAGCATAGCCAGAGGTTGATGCTTTGGAATTGGCCAGGGGACAGAAAAAGAAAGATGATGAGTTGATAGTGGAATAGTTTACCCTCAGGTGGAGCTATTGATTTGCAAACAAGTTAACGCCCAGCATACGTGAAGTATCTTGCACATCCGAGCTCCTGTTTGACACCTCTGGCTGCAACACATGAACAGTTACTGAGCTTTGCATTCAAACTGCTTTGTGGCTTGCAATACAAATTATTATTTGCTAACATAGAGTTGTGTTCATTTACTTAGTAAACATGTATTGTCAGGCAAGCGCTTATTCTACTCAGCTATCTCCTAGCCCTAGTAAATATGTATTGTCTACCGTGCACCAGGCATGGAAGAAGCCACTAAGCTCATAGTGGGGAATACAGCAACCCAGTCTCTGCCCTTGAAGGCTTCCAGTGTAGTCTGCAGAGACAGGTGGAAAGCGCAGGTGTAATGCATGGGTGGAATGCGTGGGTGGAAAGCACAGGTGGGATGCACAGGTGGAAAGCGCAGGTATGATCCAGAGCGTGCCACGGCTGCAGGTTAAGTGCAGTGGAGAGACTAAGTCACAGCGTTTCCAGGCTGGTCAAGGAAGCCCTCCCGGAGAAGGTGCCAAAGCAGCCACACAGCTCTGTGCAAAGCAAGTGACAGCTGTCAGAATGAGATCTAAGTGTGCATGTCAAAGGCAGTCAGGTGACAAAAGTGGGAGGGGAGGTCAGGTAAGGGACAGGGGCTAATCGTGGAGGGCCTGGGCCACTCTAGTCTTGCTTTGGTTTTCCATAATCTGTGGGACATGAACAGTCCTGCGCAGAAGATGCACTCAGGCCAGGCACGGGAAAAGACTGGGGATAGCTTCCCAGAGAACAGCTGTTCTTGGCAAAGATCCAGGTGAGCAGAGGTACCTAGTGCCCTTCTTGGAAATTCAAAGAGTTTTCCTTTGATGATCATATTTGATCTCTCAGATTTATTACATTAGGGGAAAACATGACATCTGGTATGGCATCCTCATGATGAAAACAGAAGCCACTGTAATTTGTCCATTTTATGGCTCAGGATACAAAACAGAAACAAAGATTTGCCCAAGGCCATAAGCTGGACCAGTGCAGGAAAGCAGGTCAGCCATGTGCCTGACAGGTGTCACCACAGGGCCAGGCTGCAGAGGGGCCCAGGCAGCCTGCAAGAGTCCTTCTCTCTCTCTCTCTCTCTCTCTCTCTCTCTCTCTCTCTCTCTCTCTCTCTCTCTCACACACACACACACACACACACACACACACACACACTCCAGACAGGGAACGAGAACAGCCAATCTCAGGAGAGTGAGAAATAAAAAACAAACGGCAGAGAGGCACTTTATGGGTGATGGCAGGATGCTAAATAACAGTAACATAGCCAGGAAGGTGCAGCATAAACAATGATGGAAAGAACTCTGTCACCATGACTCAAGTTTTACAAGACCAGCTGGGATCCCAGGGCCGTTGCCCGCCCTGCCCACCTCCTGCTAAGGGATCCCTCCTCGTCTCAGAGCCCAGACTAGGCTGCACTTCAGCTGTATAGCACTGGGTAAGGACCCCTCTCAGAGTACCATAAGCAGAAGTACAGGCCTGGAACGTGTTCTTTGTGATGGTGGATTGCAGACTGGTGTCCCCTCTAACCTATCCTAATAGAGACAGCCACAGAGGAAATGCATAGCCACCATCTTGTGACAACCACACACACACACACACACACACACACACACACTGTTTACAGCCTATCTGCCTCTCCCAGCCTAACAAAGATCAGCTAGTTTATACATCACAAGAAATGGCATCCTAGGGCTGGAGTGGCTCTTGCTTTATTTTATTTTTCCGCCTCTGTAAACTGCTTATCTTCCCTCCCCTAGCCGGCTCTACACTGCCTCCTTGTTTTTGCGCAGATCTCGACCCTTTTTCTTCCTGCTTGTCTCAGCCCTCGGCCAACTAATTTATTGATTGGCTCTCACCTAAGGCCAAATGAAGTTCTCCTTTATTGAGACAATTTCTCAAAGTCTGGAACTCTCAGGCGCCAATGGCTTCACCTCATGTTCTTTTTAATTAATGGAGAGCCACTCGTGAGGCTGGTCACACCGGCCCGGCCCACGCACCTCGCATGTTAATTTCCTTATTACCCTTCCTGCTAGCTGTACAATTCCAGGGCTGGCCAGGTGAGACGCACAAGGAACTATTTCTTTCCAGACTCCCCTGGTCAGATGCATGTTGAGCACATTTGATCTCCACCCTTAAAAGAGGGTCCATGGGATTTGGACAGGGAAGGGCCACAGACTTTGTGAATCATAAAAAATAAAATAAGAAACATATTAATTGTCCAGAATTATTTAGACCTAAAAGCTGCCTTTGTTTGAAATAGCCAGTTAAGTGAGCAAAACTTGTTTCTTTCTTTCTTTCTTTCTTGCTTGCTTTCTTTCTTTCTTTCTTTCTTTTTTTGCCAACCCTTGCTGTTTTGCTATTTTTGTCTGTTGGTCATACCTGTTCCCTAGGCTCTAGACTTCTAACTCCATCCTTTCAACTAGAACTCAAAAGTAGGTAACACATTCAAAGCCCGTTATTTCACTAAAAAGCATTGAACAAAAACATAAATCCTAGATTAGTACATAACTTCTATTAGCTCTTTTGTTAATGAAAAACCTGAAACCATAGAAGAACACAAATTGTCCCTCTAATCTTCCTTTGTTACTACAGCAGTGTAAGAAGGCAGAGCACTCTATGTAAATGTACACTCAAAAAGCTAAAAAGTGATTGTTTTGAATGACTTGAATGGCTAACGTATTCAGAAAGACCAACTCATTTAATATAAAAAGCTAATCAAGGGAAAATCTCCCCATCCCTGTCTCACTCAATTTGCAAGCTGTACTTCCACCCCCATGCCCAGGCAAAATCTGCTTTCAAATTTATAATGTATTCTTCTGGGCTTCTGGACACAGATCAAGCAACAACAAACACAGAAAAACACTTTTATATATACTTTCTCCCTTGCTTTTTTCATCATAATGTTGTATCTCAGCACTCTTTATTTATCTACTCAGAGAGCTCCCTTCTTTTTTTGTGCAGGATTCCACTGTGTGGATGCATCTTACATTGAATCAGCCTCACATGGTTGGTTGGATTATCCCTGGTTTGTTGTGATTCCAGGGCTACAGGAAAAACCAAATATAAATGCCATCTTACACAGAGGTTAGTAGATATACAGGACAAACTTCCAAAACTGGAATTCAAGATCAAAGGGATATGCCTTTTTAGTTTTGATAGAAACTGACACCCCCCAGAAGGATTGCACCCCTTTATGCATCCTATCACAGTGCATAACTGTGCACTTTGCCAGCCCTGGGGCACACACCTGCAGTGCCAGCTACTTCATACAGGAGGATCACTTGAGAATAGGAATTCAAGACCAGCATGAGCGATACATTGAGACTGCTGGCTCTGATATGGAGACAGAGACACACACAGAGAGAGAGAGAGAGAGAGAGAGAGAGAGAGAGAGAGAGAATGATGATGATGGATGGATGGATGGATGGATAGATGGGCAGACAGACAGACAGATAATAGAGAATCTATTTCTCACAGATTTGCCAACAGAATATTATCAAATGTATTTTCCTCCAGTAGAATAAATTCTAAAGTTTGGGGGAAGTTCTTCCTTCCTCTCTCTCTCTCTCTCTCTCTCTCTCTCTCTCTCTCTCTCTCTCTCTCTGTCTGTCTTTCTTTCTTTCTTTTCAGCACTGTAATCAAATCCAGAGCCTCATGCATGTTACCACTGAGCCACTGAGCTATATCCCCAGCCACTTCTATATTTTATTTCAAGACGCGTTTAGGAGGGCTTTGAATTTGTGCTCCCCTTGCCTGCTGTACAGTATGATACTTATTTTCCCAGGTGGCCACACTCCCACCTTCTCAGCAACCAGCATTTTTGCTGAATCATCCTTGACAGGAAGCAAGACATTCATGTCTGCGGTTTTGTTTTTTCTCCTCAACGCACCTTGACTTAAGGGCCTGCTCTGGATGTAGCCACATACTGCTTCCCTACATCCCCACTACGTGGTCAAACAGCTCCCCCATACTGGGTTTGCCCCATCCTTCCAAGCACCCAGTTTGTCCCTTGCCTTTGTAACTAAGCATTTTATTGAAGTATGACATCTCTACAGAAGAGCACACAGTTCCTGAAGAGCTTTGCCAAGTTTGAAAAATGTAACCTGTGTGGATAACCCCTGAAGCTCCAGGTGCAGAATACCACAGCATGGCGGACACTGAGCACTGCCTCCAGCAGTCTTCCGCTCACAATCTCCAGCAGCACAGACTGTTTTGCTTGTCATTTAAGCTCGCACTAAGCTCAATGGACTGTGGCTTCTACCCTCTATTCCCCTGGATGTGCTTAGGATATTCATTCCTCCACATTGACACTTTCTCGCCGCAGTGCAACACTGCATTGCAGGACCACTGCGCGTTGCCTGTCTAATCATTGCATCAGGGTTATTGCCACCTTTAGACTGTTACAAGGACTAAGGCCATCAACACCCTTGCCCGGTCTTCTGTGCTTCTGTTTTTATGTTAGATACAAACTCAGGCATGAAATCCTTGGGTGCTGAAATAAGCAGCACCTGTGGCTGGCTGTGACTGTATTGCTATCTATTTCTGCTCCTATGCTCATCTTAGCAAACATTTACTCCATTAAATCTGTTGATATTTGTTAGGCCTCTGCTGCATTCAGCCTCCTTATATAAAATGATATCACTATTCACCTGAGGAATGGATGGGAAAAGATGTGGTATTTTTATACAATGGAATACTAGTACACAGCTATAAAGAAAGACAAATGTGAAGGTAAGAGGATGCAACTAGACCCTACACTCATAAGTGAAATAAATCAGACCCACATGTGTAAATAGCATATTGTCTCCCTAGTGTAAGAGCCTGAAGGACCTTTTTCCGCAACAGGTTTGCCACAAGAACACAGGGATAGTGAAAACCACCACTAAATTAAAGCCAACATGGGCAAGGAAAACACTCACATTAACATCGTCATCATCAGACACATGGACTCCAGGAAGTCCACCACCTCTGGCCATCTGATCTACAAATGTGGTGGCATCAACAAAAGAATCATTGAAAAATTTGGGAAGGAGACTGCTAAGATAGGGAAGGGTTCCTTCAAGTATGCCTGGGTCTTGGACAAGCTGAGAGTCAAGCGTGAGCATGGTATCATCACTGACATCTCCCTGTGGAAATTTCAGACCAGCAAGTATTGTGTGACCATCACTGATGCCCCTGGACACAGAGACTTCATCAAAAACATGATTACAGGCACATCTCAGGCTGACTATGCTGTCCTGATTGTTGCTGCTGGTGTTGATGAATTCAAAGCTGGTATCTCCAAGAATGGGCAGACCCGTGAGCATGCCCTTCTGGCTTACACACTTGGTGTGAAACAAGTAATTGCCAGTGTTAACAAAATGGATTCTGCGGAGCCACCCTACAGCCAGTAGAGATATGAGGAAATTGTTAAGGAAGTCAGCACCTACATTAAAAAAATCGGCTACAACTCTGACACTGTAGCTTTTATGCCAAGTTCTGGTTGGAATGGTGACAACATGCTGGAGCCAAGTGCTAACATGCCTTGGTTCACAGGGTGGAAGGTCACCCGTAAAATGGCAATGCCTGTGGAACCACACTGCTTAAAGCTTTGGATTGCATCCTTCCATCTACTCACCCAACTGACAAGACTTTGTGGCTAGACCTCCAGGATGTCTACAAAATTGGTGGTATTGGTACTGTCCCTGTGGACCAAGTGGAGACTGGTGTTCTCAAACCCAGCATGGTGGTCACTTTTGCTCCAGTCAGTGTCACACCTGAAGTCAAGTCTGTTGAAATGCACCATGAAGCTTTGAGTGAAGCTCCTCCTGGGGACAATGTGGGCTTCGATGTCAAGAACGTGTCTATCAAAGATGTCCACCGTGGCAATGTTGCTGGTGACAGCAAAAATTACCACCAATGGAAGCAGCTGGTTTCACTGTTCAGGTGATTATCCTGAACCATCCCAGCCAGATCAGTGCTGTCTATGCCCCTATCCTGGATTGTCACACAGCTCACATGGCTTGCAGGTTTGCTGAGCTAAAAGAAAAGATTGATCGCTGGTCTAGTAAAAAGTTAGAAGATGGACCCAAGTTTTTGAAATCTGGCAATGCTTCTATGGTTGACATGGTTCCAGGCAAGCCCATGTGTGTTAAGAGCTTCTCTGACTACCCACCTCTGGGTCCTTTCACTGTCCCGATATGAGACAGACAGTTGCTGTGGGTGTCATCAAAGCTGTGGACAAGAAGGCTGCTGGAGCTGGCAAGGTCACCAAGTCTGCCCAGAAGGCTCAGAAAGCTAAATGAATATTACCCCTAACACCTGCCACACCAGTTTTACTCAGTGGAAGAAGACTAGTCTCAGAACTGTTTCTCTCAATTGGCCATTTAAGTTTAACAGTGAAAGACTGATTAGTGATAACAATGCATCATAAAACTTTCAGAAGGAAAAGAGAATGTTTTATGGACCATTTCTTTGTGTGTGTGTGTGTGTGTGTGTGTGTGTGTGTGTGTGAGAGAGAGAGAGAGAGAGAGTTTTTAAGTTATTAGTTTTAAAAATCAATACTTTTTAATGAAAACAACTTGATCAAAAATCTGTCACAGAATTTCGAGACCCATTAAAACAAAGTTTAATGAGAACCTGAAGGAATAATTAAAACCTGAAAGTTACAATAGACAGTAAAGTGGAAAGATATTGAACTTAAGGATTAAGCAATGAAGATGAGGGAAAGGCGAAAAGGTAGGAAAAAAGAGGGAGAAAACATGCAAGTCTATGGGCAGGATGGCTGATAATTCCCATCAGTTTTTTGAAAATAGCAGTTAATATTCAGAATTTTCACTTTTACTAATCTGTATGCTGACATCTGCGACTTAGGCAATTGTACAGAACACAGTAATCTATTATACAAAAATCACGGTTGAATACCTCTCATCTTGGTCTTCTAAATGTGTACCGTTTATAATGTCTTATCAATTATTATTATATTCTCTTTAAAATAACTTAAAATAAAAAAGACAAGAAAAATTAAGATTTATTGGAAGTTAGGGTTAATATTTGATTGTTTGTCCAACCTAGCATAACTATATCTGTTAACCTGAACAACAGAATTGACAATAAAATACATAACATAGCAACCACTGTGAATTTGCTATTCATATTTTGCAAATCTGTAATATATATTGTTGTATGTTATGCTGTTTCTGTCTTTGCATTTCTGCTATTTGGTTTTGCTCTTCAAAATAAAGCTTAAAAAAATGATGTCACTAAATGCTCACCATAACCCTGAGATGTCACTTCTATTACTGATCTTGCTTTACAGCCAAGAAAACTGAGGTGTGTCAAATTCTCTGAGTTGAAAAATGTTATTAGTGAACAAATCTGAAGAGGCTCCAGCTGTCATAGTAAAGCCATTTACTCAATAATCTTAGTTTTGGGGGGCCAGGGAGATAGCTCAGTAGAATAAGCACTTGCCTGGCAAGCACAGGGTCCTGAGTTCAATCCCTGTTACCACTAAATAAATAAATTTTAGTTTTTCCTGGGTTTTTTTTTTTAAATAAGAATGGGCCTTATGCCGGGCGTGGTGGCACACGCCTGTAATCCCAGCACTCGGGAGGCTGAGGCAGGAGGATTGATGCAAGTTCGAGACCAGCCTGAGCTACAAAAGTGAGTTCAAGGCCAGCCTCAACTGCAT